>JASDQU011177355.1:0-23256 GCA_032191745.1 Picea mariana
CCAAACACAAGTTGTATCATCCCAACAGATGGAAAAGTTGATCCGGAAAGGAGCAACTGCCTATTTTATCCAATGCCACCAAATGGAAATACAAGAATCAAAACATGACTTTAGAAACTCAGAAATCCAAAATCTTATTCAAAAACACAAGAAGGCATTTCAAGACCTCCCCATGGAATTACCACCACAAAGAAGGGTTGAACATATAATTGAAGTTAAACCAGGATCAAGTCCAGTCAAGGTTAGACCATACAGATACCTCCATTATCATAAAACAAAAATAGAAAGATTAGTCCAAGACTTGTTAAAATGTGGTGTTATCACAAAAAGTAGAAGCCCATATGCAACCCCAGTTGTATTAGTACGAAAGAAAGATGGTTCCTTCAGATTATGCATAGATTATCGTGGGCTTAACAAGATAACAATCAAGAATAAATTTCCCATTCCTTTCATCGACGAAATGTTGGATGAACTTCCCAGAGCCAGATTTTTTTCAAAACTTGATTTGATATCAAGATTTTACTAGATTAGAGTTAGATTAGAAGATGTACCCAAGACCGCCTTGCAGACTCACGAAGGACACTACGAATTCAAGGTGATGCCCTTTGGGCTAACTAATGCCCCTGCTACCTTCCAAGCAACTATGAATGAACTATTTCATCCACACCTAAGAAAATATGTCTTAGTCTTCTTTGACGACATTCTAGTGTACAACAAAACATGGAGGGAACACATCAATCATTTTGGACAAGTATTATCTATTCTAGAAAAAAATTAATTCTATGCAAAAATTTCAAAATGTACATTTGGCAAGGAGGAAGTAGAGTATCTCAATCACATTATATCCAAAAAGGGAGTCAAGGTAGACCCAAATAAAATCAAAGCAATTACACAATGGCCCAGGCCAAAGAGTGTATCTAAGTTAAGAGGATTTTTAGGCTTGCCAGGATACTATCGAAGATTCGTCAAAAACCATGCTCATCTAACTGCCCCCCTGACAAATCTCCTAAAGAAAAACTCCTTTCAGTGGAATGAAGATGCTGAAAAATGTTTTGAAAATTTAAAGAAAATTATGTCCACAACCCCTGTGTTAGATACACCTGACTTTTCTAAACCTTTCATAATCGAATGTGATACCTCAGGTTTTGGGATCAGAGCAGTCTTGATGCAAGATGGACACCCTATAGCATTTGAAAGCAGGAAACTAAACAAAAACGAATGCTTATAGTCCACATACAATAAGGAAATGCTCGCAATCATGCATGCATTAACAAAATGGCAACAATATCTCTTGGGAAGCAAGTTCTTGATATGTATGGATCATAATAACCTACAATATCTGTTACAACAAAAAACATTGACTACCGAATAACATAAATGGATAGAGAAAATTGCCTCATTTGATATGGAAATATTACATAAGAGAGGGAAAGATAACATAGTGGCTGATGCCCTTTGATGGAAAGATGAAGAAGCACACATTTTAGAATGGTTGAACGAAATCTGAACTGAATATGCCAAAAACATAGAGACATGTTCCATAATCAATGATTTAACCCAATACCCCAAGTTTGAATGGAAGATGACATCTTATGGTATAAGGGAAGAATTTATTTGAATACCAATTCAAAATTTAAAACCAAGGTACTTAAAGAAACCCATGATTGTTCGGCCGCAGGTCACGTCGGATTTTTCAAAACATATTATAATGCTCGCCAATCATTTTTTTGGAAAGGGACGAGTGCAGATATTTAAAAATATGTAGGAGAATGTGACCTTTGTCAAAGAAACAAGAGTGAAAATATATTAACACCTGGGGTACTCCATCCGTTACATATTCCTAACCAAAAATGGGAAGACATTTCAATGGATTTCATTGAAGGATTACCCATATCAGAAGGAAAAAATAAAATCCTAGTGATAGTAGACGGACTAACCAAGTATGCACATTTTATGGGAGTAAGAAAAACAAACTCCGCAAAACAAATAGCTGAAGTCTTCTGTAAAAACATTTATAAATTACATGGTTTTCCCAAGGTCATCGTCAGTGATAAAGATGCCAAGTTTAAAGGGAACTTTTGGAGGGAGTTTTGCAAACAAATCGGGACATCTCTTAATATGAGTTCAGCTTACCATCCTCAAATAGATGGTCAAACAAAAATTGTCAACAAATGCTTAGAAACCTACCTTCGTTGCTTCGTCACTGATAAGCAAAATAAATGGCTTCAATGGTTGCACCTCGCTGAATGGTGGTATAACTCCACATATCACACATCGGCTAAAATGACACCATTTCAAGCTCTTTATGGATATCAACCACCATCTTGGAAAGAGTTAGCCACAAATCAAACAAAAGTTGCATCAGTAAAAAATCGTTTAGACGAAAGTCAAAAAGTTGTTCAAATACTCAAGGAAAACTTAGCAACAACAAGAAATAGAATGAAGCAACAAGCTGACCAACACCAAACAGAAAGAGAATTTGAAGTTGGAGAATGGGTATTTGTAAGACTTCAACCCTACAAACAATTATCTCTAAAACACCAAGGAAATAATAAATTGGCTCCGAAGTTCTATGGACCATATCAAATTAACAAAAAAATCAGTCACGTAGCTTATGGGTTGGAATTACCAGATATAAGCCGTATCCACAACGTTTTTCACGTATCGTGTCTAAAAAAAGTTTTAGGGCAACACCAAAAGGTGCAAACAATGCTTCCTATGTTGGATGAAGAAGGAAGAATCATTTTAGAACCAGAAGCCATTATTGCCACTAGAGAAAAAAAGTTGCGATCTCGCGTAATCAAGGAATATCTTATTAAATGGAAAAACCTTCCAGAAGAAGATGCAGCATAGGAATCATAACATTTTCGCCAGTTACATCCGTCGTTACCAGTGCTTTGAGGACAAAGCAATTTTAAGGGGAATGTAATGTTATGAACATAAAAATACACATAAAATAAGATATTAATAATATAATAATTAAATGATATTTAATAAATAATAATTACTAATAATGAAAAGACATGGCTATTGGTTATGGGCACCCCTGCGTGGGTATATAAGTGAGCCCTCATTTCTCAATTGTAGTCATCTTTAATCTTTTATCAATTCAGAATATTCTGTCTTCCATTAAATAACAGGTTTATTGTAACATGTGCTAATTATAAAATTTTGGGGGTCATGTTTCTAGTGCGTACCCATTTTGCCATAATGTGCAACTTACTGAGAATCCATTCAGAGTTTATCCGAACTGACTCATCCTCATCAACCGTGTCTCCTATGGCTTTGAGCTGATTGGCTTTGCTTTGGTCTTCTTATTGTGTTTGCCCAACTGAATCGGATCGATAGGAGGTGTAACCTTGTTCTCAATAAAACCCCACAGATCAACTTCCACCAAGAGCATTTGCTGTTTGCACTTCCAAGGTGTAATGTTGGAAGCACCATCCAATTTGTCATTCTCTCTGGGACCGAGAGATGTCATCTTGCAGCTCTACAAACAAAAACTCTGGCAATAGATCAGCCAGAAATAAATTAGATCAACAACCTCTCATATGTGTAAATCAGCTCTTTCAGGTAAATGATAACACCACAGTTACTAGAGTATGACTAGTATCTAACCCTAAAACCTCTCACAGGTCCAAGTGCCTATCTCAAGCATGGATTAACATCAATCACTAAAGAAAGGGTATCACACCCAGTAAAATCTTCTGACATCTTGCTCTCACAGAAAACAGTTCCATCCATATAGGGATTCCGTGAAGATTTCAGATGCACAATGTTGATAACTTGATACCATGTAAATTTTTTAAGTCATAGTATAAATATGCAGTTGAGGAATAATCTACAGGTCCTAAAACGGAAAGCCATTTTTGCACCTATCAAAACATAAGATTTTGCAGTTGAGGAATAATCTACAGGTCCTAAAACAGAGAGCCATTTTTGCACCTATCAAAACATAAGATTTTGCAGTTGAGGAATAATCTACAGGTCCTAAAACAGAAAGCCATTTTTGCACCTATCAAAACATAAGATTTTGCATCTTCTTATACTCTGTAATGAAATATTCAAGATGGCAAACACTGTATACTACAAGAAATACAAAACAACAAAGAGTAGGATCTCAGCTTCATGAATTTGCAATCTGGAAACTTGAAAATTCCTAGGCTGCAGGGGAGTGCTCCCCCCCTCATGCCCCTGCTCCTGAAGCGCGCTCCCTAAGGGAGTGCTTAGGAATCACACTCCCTGCCCAGGAGCGCTGCGCTCCCTGGGCAAGGTGTTTTACGCTCCCTGTCTAGGGAGCTTTCGTTCCCTGAGCGCTCCCTCCATTAAAAAACGCTCCCTAAGGATTCCTCTTCAATTCGCGGGTGTGAGGCAAGAGAGGGTAACTTTTTTTTGTTTTGGGAGTGAGTGGGAACCAAGACAAGGTTCCATAAGAGAGGAAAAGGTATGGCTAGGGTTTCTATGGGAATAAAACACTGACTCACTCCATTTTTCTCTCATTCTATTTCTCATTTCACTCTTCTTTGCTAGGAGGGTTTTGAGAGGGTTCTTGTTAGTTGTTGATGGGATTGAGGGAACATTGAAGGAGAACGAAGGGAGATTTGAGAGCTTAGAACGGATTGGAGAACTTGGAAGGAATATTGAAGGCTTCCATAGGGATATTGGAGAGCTTGGAAGAAAGATTGAAGGCTTCCATTTGTGAGAGCTTAGAAGGGAGATTGAAGGCTACCATAGTCATATTCAACCACCATTGGAGAGATAAAGAGGTAGGCTCTTAAGCCCGTTCTTGTTTCTTGTTTAAAAATAAATAAAATCCATTTGTTGTAAACTAGTATATTATGCTATGTTGAATATTTGAGTGTTTTCTTCTCCTACTCTTTCCCATTTCTCCTCCATCATTCTATTGCAGGTAGCAAGTTATTATCAAGGTTCAACAATCATGATGATGATGTCTGTTAGAATATAATGGATGTGCTCGTTTAACCATAGACAATATCACTATTGTCACCCAACAATAGGCCAAAGCCACACCCAAGCACCTTAACCTTGACAGAGAATCATTTCGGAAACAAACCCTAGGCTAGATAGCCTAAACAAGATAGTGCACCTCTCTCCAAGGATAGCGCACCAAGCAAGAAGAAGAACAAAACTGATCAGAAAGTCCAAACCCACAGAAGACCGAAACTATAGACTGGCGGCAATAGCTTCTCCAAAACTTGCGCACAAAACTACCCAACTGCAGTGTGCACAAGTGTCCTACTGCAGTTTTGAGACTGCCTACCAGAATGAGGACTGGCCTCCTGTATTTATAGTAAAACTGGCAAACTGCCTGGGCCGACTTCTCATTCTGGGTGCTTATTTATTTATTATATAATATTTCCTTTAGCCGATTTCTTCTCTTGGAGGCTAATAACCTAATACAAGTTATCCTCTTTAGTCGACTTGTCTTCTAGGGTTATTAGCCAACTAATTAGGGTTTCTTCTTGCTTCCTGGAATATTCTATTTTTGTCAGGTTTACACGTGGAGGTAAATACCTCCCGCAGCTACCATAATATCAACAATGTCAACATGGTATGTCATTTTGGTTCCATTTTTTATTTTGATGGTGGTGGTGGGAACTTCACATCGAAATAATCATGATAGTGACGAAGAAATAGAAGTGGACAACATAGACCAAGGAGAGGAGGAAGGAATTACACACCTCTGTGGAAGTATGTCACAAGGCTTGGGGGAGGTAAAGGGGGTGGAATCACAAAATTTACATGTCACCATTGTCATAGGTTCCTATACCCGTGTGAGAAAGCATATGTGTGGGACAGGGCTACATCCGTATCTGAGAGAAGTGACTTTCAGGAGGTGGACGACACAGTTCTTGATGGCCATTTTTGGCAACAGGTTCGGTATATTCTGCAGTTCACCAAACCCATTTACATTATGATTTGGTTTGCAGATATAGATCGACTAGTGATTGGAGAGGTGTATGAGCAGATGTACAACATGCTAGGCCAAATCAAAGACATTGTTCAGTCGAAGGATGCGATCTTGTATGATCATATCCATAAACTTGTGGTCAAAAGGTGGGATAATTTGAATGTTCCACTCCATGCCCTGGCATATGTCCTTACCCCAAAATATTATTCTTCATCTTAGTTGGCCCAACCAGCACCCGGGGGTGGGGAAAGGAGAAAACCACACACAGATCCAGAGGTGCAAATTGGATATATTCTTGCATCAGACAAGTTGGTACCTGATGAAGAGGAGTGTGCTCAAGTACGAAGCGAATTGAGCAAATACATCAATGAGCATGGAGTCTTTGGTAACTTGCATGCAACCAAAGATCGAGACAGGTTGGGTGCTATCAAATGGTGGAACATGTATGGATCCCTTGCCAAAACTTTGCATAAATTGGCGGTGAAGGTGCTTTCTTAGGTCATTAACACCTCTTCTGCGGAGAGGTGTTGGAGCACCTATAGCTTCATCCACATCGTAAAGAGAAATAACTTGAATGTAGATTGGGCAAAAAGCTTGGTTTATGTGCATTGCAACTTGAGGTTGTTGTCGCATTACTGTGATGCAGAGGGGAATGCCTTTTGTAAAAGAGATATGACTTGGGATAACAGTCCAGAGGAGACTAATTTACAGGATGGAACCATTGTTTTAGAGCGCTTGGAAGAGGAACTTTTGAGTGATCACGATGGCGATCATATTCCTGGAGGAGACATGCCACCCCCATCCACTACAAGGGTTCCAGATTCATCATTTTTACCTTTATCTGCACAACGTCCATTGTCACGTGGGGGCCATTCAGCTGTTGGTCGTGTTCCATCATCACTTCCCCCTGATCCTGCTCTTATTCAAAGATCACGGGAGAAGAAACTAGAAGTTTCTCGTGGCATGAGGAAAACTTAGAGCATAGTACTTAGTACTTGCTAAGTTGCTACTATATACTAGATCTCTTTTTTTGTTTCATGTTTAGAAGTAGTCTCTAAAACTTAGTACTTTGTCTTGAGTCTTCAGTCTTGCCTCTTTATTATGGCTTAATCTGTAAACAATGAAGTTATGAAGTTATGAACTTAAGAACATCATATGACAATTTACCTTTGAAGTTTATGATTGATGTTATAATGCTTTAATGATTGATGTTATGATGCTTTTATGATTGATGTTATGATGCTTTAATGTTGAGTCCCACAAATGTTTATGATTGATGTTATATGTGTAGTATGTTACTATGTACTATGTACTAAATGGTTGATGCTTTAATGATTATCACTAATCAATTAGTTAAGTGATCTTATATCTATGTTTTCATGTTTTTTGCAACTGATTCAACATTCTGCATGTTTTATATATATATATATATATATATATGCATCAAAATATATATTTTTTATGTATTATATAAAAAACGCTCTCGAAACGCTCCTGCTCCCGGAGATTTTTGAAAATCTGCGCTTCCCGCTCCACTCTCCCAACAGCCTTGCTTGAAACAACAAGACAGGGTCGAGCAACAATGACATGAGTTTCTCCAGTACTCAGAAAATACAAAAACAACCAATACACAGGTTGCCAATACTTGCTATCACAACAAAAAACTCAAACACAGACTAACTCTATCTCTCACAGACTGCCTAGCTGATGTGCCTTCCTCTCCTTTTATAGAATAAGGAGAGTGGGGGTAGTAACAATAGGTAATTACCAACCATAAGTGGAGTACTCCACTTGACCATGTCAACCTCTATGAGTGTGCCCCATCATGAGAAAAGATAACCACCTTCAGGAATTAGACCTACTATTCTTGCACAAAGCACCCAACTACTAAGGAGTAATGTTGTGCCCAACAATCAAGGAGTAACCTCCAGCATTTAATGCACTCGACTACTAAAGCACCCAACTAGGGAAGTGCACCCTCGAACCATTAATGCATTATCATGCACAAGTGTAACCACCAACATTAAAGCACTCCACTACTCTGTCATTAAAGCACCCACTTAGGGAGATGTACCCATCACGAAAGAGAGTAACGTCTACATTAAACACACTCCACCACCCAGCAAAGAGAGTAATGTTGACATTAAACACACTCCACTACCCAGCACTACTGCACAATAACTCCAACAAATCCAAAATAGAAGAGAAGGTCCATAACAAATCGACCTCATGAGAATCGCCCTCATGAGTGTGCCATATCTCTGACACTGCTGCTGCTGCTTGCCACTGTTGAAGATGCTTTGCTATTGCTTGCCCAGGTTGAAGCTAAACAATGATCGACAATATGGTAATTTATCAAAAGACCATGCCATGTTTACTGTCATAATTGTTGGGTACAGGCCTGAAGTAACAGCCAAGGGAGACCCCAGATAGGAGACATTTCACAATGCTTGAAATGTCTCCAAGATTAATTGTGCCTCACCTCCATGTATGGCCTCTTCATAAACAACTCACTGGACTTGAGAATCTCTCCCAAGGCGAGTGCAGCCTACCTTTAGCTAAGCAATCTGGAGCTCAACTTTCTAAATGTGAATGAACTACCAACTTGGAGCAATAAAGAATAAACTGATAAATTGGAACTTATCTAATTAAATAAAAATTTTGATTGCGAAAAAATTCATAAATTTACCTATGTTCCTTTTAGTTGCGGCTGTGTTGGGTCTTTGTTTTCCCACGTCTATTGGCATGCTTTCCCTTATTTTAGGGCTTGCATGTTTTTTTCACATCTCTTTGCGCTAGAGTGTTTGTAAACGTGGGTGTGCATTTTCTCCTCATGTGAATATCTATTGCACTCATGGCTCTGCAGATTGTTTGCTCATTCACATGTTTTCTTCTCTTTCTTCTCATGCGAATATTTGCCTCTGTACACTTGTGCATGTTGTTTCTCCATGCGTGTTATTTATGATTCTCCTTACAAGGCATGCGATGCTTGGGTTAGTGTTTGCCAGTGACCTATGTCTCCTTGTGGTTTCTTGTTAACACAACTGCTCATGTTCCACTTGGACATCTGCATGGCTCTATTTGGTTGGGACTCTACTTTACATAGTGTGCTTGGCTCTGCACTCTTCATTTTTTGTGGGATTTTTGTGCTCTTTGATGGCTTGTTTTGCTGTTGCTCAATGACTTTTCCACAAGAGTTTTCGTCGAATTAAATTAATTTATTCTTTCTCCTTTTTTATATTTTTGAATATTTCTAAGTTAGCACACTAGGAAATTAAAAAATACCTATACTTTTTTCAATTAAAAAAATTGATTTACAAACTTTAAATAATATATCCGTATCTTCAATTTTTGTTTTCTCAAGTTGTCTAGGCTTTGTACACATGCTCTTGCTTCTCTTTCCTTGGCCTTTTGGGTCTCTGATGATATTAGTCTCATTATTGGTATCTGATTCACAGTCTTAACCTGAGCTTTGAATCTCACTAGACACATGTTCTTCATATGCTCGAAGAATGTATCTGCTATTATACCATGTTATGAAAATACTGGAGAGAGAAAAATGCAAGATGCCAGATTCTCATTCGTTTTAGAAGAGGATACTCAGTAATTTAGACATGACCTGCATAATTCCTTAAAGGTATGAGAGTTTGTGATGCAGTACATGCAGGCCACAATCAAAGTCACACAGTGAAAGTATTCACAATATAAAACAAATCTACAATTGCATCATATACTAAGAAACATTTCACACACAGGGTGTTATTAAATTAAAATCACAGCGAAGACATTCAACAACCACCTCTGCAAACTTTATTGAATCAATGGGCCAATGCTCTTGGCCCTTGGGCCTTATTTACATTCACAGCGCCACCATAGGGTTTTTGGATCACACACAGTCAACAAATATAGAAGGCCCAAATCCTGGAGAGCCAGAAGGCCCCCATTACATCAAACTCTCGAATTTAAACAATGAGGTGATAATTTTTTGGTTCCCAAGTCATTTCATTTCTTGGAGTAACCCAAACATTTATTCAATTAAATATTATTTATACATATTTAATAATCACCCCTTTCAGTGCCAGATTCAACTCAGGTTCCATGGTTTGAATAGTCAAAGTGAACTTGGAAAAATGAATATGTGGAATGCACTCTTGTTTTTCTGTTGTGTTCTATGCAAGGCTTATGCACAGCCCCTAAACTCCATATTTTCTAATGAAATTTGTTGAGCAATAGAGGAAGAAGTCCTCTACAACATATCCAAATTTCAGACCAAGAATTGAAGGCACGCTGGTCAAAATACTAATTCCTTGTTACTGCAGAAATCAGGAAATTCCTGTGCACTGGCTCTGGATTTTGTGTGGTACTTCAACTCGATATTTTCTCTTGAAATTTTGTGGGGAGGTAGAGTTAGTTGTCCTCTACAATATCTCCAAATTTCAAACTCTCTCCAAGAGATGAGAGTGTGTTGATCAAAATACCAGATCCCTGTTGCTGCCGAATATAAGTAAAATGTGAATTAAAACCAAATCAAAACTTAATCTTTTTGGGTGTGCAGGATTGCCAAATCCCTAGGGATGCTCATGCTCCTAAATCAGTATGTCGTAATCCTTAATTGTCTTAATTAACTTTTAACCTTTTTTAACCTCAACTAGCCTAGGTTGCAGTCACATTTTCTTTTACCTAGGCATTACACTTGACTTTTATTTATGGACAACATACATAAGTTACATTGGGTATTATATTCTATCAGTATCAATACTTATTAAGTGCCACTTGTTGAGGATTGTTCTATGCCTGTAATTCATGTGAATCAGGACTTCTTTGGCTGTTAATGTTCCAGGGTCTTAAAATAGTCTGGAGGCTTCTTTTCTAGTTATATGATGCTTGCCTCTTATGTTTGGCAGGAAGTTGAGGTTGAAAATGAAGTAATGACAAATGATGATATCCTAGGTGATGCAATTCCTTTAGCTCAGCAAATCGATATGCAGAAGATTTGTTGTATGGCGCTTGGAGTAGTGAGTATTGAAGGCTACATTTACTGTTTGTAACTTCATATGCTTTTGAGAATAATTGCACTATCACATTAAAGTACATCTTTTCCAATGGTACCATCTACATATGATACATCATACAACATTTTGAATAAGTGAACAACAGCAGATTGGTCAATTTCTTCCTGACCATGTAAATAACTTGTGTTTAATTGAGGGAATGCTGATATAAAAGGTCTGGTCTTTCCATTTCAGGAGTCCCATGCAAATTCTCATTTTCCAGGATCTCAGCCAGTTTCATTGGACAGGTGTTCTGCATCTCCCTAAAAATGTTTGGTGAAAATTGCAACAATTTTTTTAATTTCTGTGTTCATTTTGAATCTCAACTTTGTGTATGCAAGTATCACTGCATATCTAGTATAGCCTTGATGATGGATTTGGCAGCTTTGAACAAATACTTCGCTTGTCTTCTCTGAAATGGAGTGGAGATGGCTGATCATAATAGCAAACTAAATTATGTAAAGATATTTTATAACTATTATAGCCTTAGCGATAGAATTGGCAGCTTTGAACAGCTATTTTTTTTGTCTGCTTTGAAATGGAGTGGAGATGGCTGATCATAATAGCAAACTAAATTCTACAAAGACATTTTACTGCTAGAAGAATAGTAGCAAACTGGGAAATATGTAAAATATTTCATTGCTTGTGCTTTATCTTTACTTTAGAAAAAAAACATTGTCCACTATTACAGGGAATTTATAGCAATGTGTCAAAAATTGTTATTGGCAAAAAATCTGCTGGGGTCATGAACTTTGGACATTAGAAAAATTGGATAGTAAAGCCCCTTAATTAAAGTATAAAGTTAAGGTGAAGCTGTTGTGAGAAATTAAAGATAAAAATATTCGTAAGGTTAACTCACGAAGTGATGCTTGGAAGGTTTACTGATATTAAGTGCATAAATGACATAAAATAAGATTAAGCCCATACATATACTAAAAAGGGTTAAAATAAAGTTAAGCTTATAAATATAATACTAAAAAAGGTTACAGGGTGAAATTTATAACTACAAGTTGAAGAAAAAGTTTCAAGTAAAAAATCAAGGTGATATTTAAGCTCTATTTTGATGTCATACAGATAAGAAGCCTTATAGTAATCATGGTCTCTATTACTTTCTTGTTGATCAAACAAACACTTGGCATAATTTAACTCTCACATCTTAAGCTAAGAAACAGGACACGTCCATCCAGCCCTCCGTGTCGCGTATCCAGAGTGGGGACACAGATTCGTGAGGATATGTGTCGGACATAAGAGTTTTGAGCCTAAGTGCACAAGGTCGATCTTAACCAAACCTACAAATATAATAATGATACAATACAAGGTCGTCCATGGCTGAAAGTGAAGATTAGATCCCTCTATTCAACACCCCCCCTGAATATGAATAAGGGGCATGGAGAGAAGACATTACACATCTTCCCTTAATGTCAAATGTGGGCCATGTTACCCACCAAGTTGCACTAGGATGGACTTGCAGTTGAGCCGCCAAAGATTGAACATGGATATGTTCAAAATCAAAGTTCACAAGTCCAGCAGGCCATTATGGCCACCTTTCTTCTCCTTCTTCATACTGCATTTCCATGCCTCCCATGGGGAGTTGTAATAAGATGAATCTGGCATGATGAATTTGTAAAAGGCCTAGCCTCCTAAGACTAAATCATGAGTACATTACTCTAGAGTGTTTTTTTACTTATTAATTATTCCTTGCTTGAATTAAACTTTAAGGGAGTTATAATTTTTGAGTTTTTTCAGTCATTTCCTCCAAAGCTGGAGTATGTAGTGATGTTGAGGCCTTAGCTTGGAAAATCTAAGTCTAGTGTCTAATGAATATATTACCATGCTAGCTATCAATATTGAGTCATATGGAAATTACGCTAAGTCCCCCCTATTATTTTTTTAATGTTTTCAATTAATAAAAAATTTCCCGCAAAACGGGATATTTTAATCGTAAATAAGTCATAAGTTAAAAAAAGTGGTAAAAAGAATACCCACTTTACCAAAGTACTCACTTTGTGAGTGAAATGAGTGATTTTTAATCACTTAAATTAATTTTACTCACAAAAATGTCATAAAAGACGAATAAAAGGATCAATCAACAGTCCTTAAATCAAGGAAACATATCCGGGACATGTTTTCCTTGTATCTATAGTCTACTCAAGTGGGGGCGATTTGTCTCAAGTAAAAGATGACTTAACTGGAGTGATTTGTCATATAGTGGACATCTTAAGGGAAAAAAGCTCACTTTCCTATTTACCACATTTTTTCCCTTGACATGTGCGCCCTTGTGATTTTTTGCCTTGAGATGACTTGTGTGCTTTTGTGCTTTGGAAACATCAAGCTTTTCCTTGGAGATGGTTCACCCTTGTGATGGGGAAACATCATGCTTTTCCTTGGAGATAACTCTCCCTCCTTCTTGGGAAACATCACTCTCTCATGCTATATAAGAAAGCTGACCTCTCCATTGTAGACTAGTTGGAGCTTGGGGAAAGAACTTGGCTATTGTAATGTTGTTGTAATACTCTTTCAAGATTGAATAAAAGACTTTGGAGGTCTATGGTGCTTGTCATCAATGTGTGGATGCTTGGATACTTGTGCTTAAATTTGAGGTAACTTGTGTATTTGTTAAAATTTTGTATATCTACTTCATCTAAGGCCTTGGAAGGGGTGTTGACACACAATAGGGTAGGATCTACTTAGCTATTTTGTTGCTTAGATCTTACTATCTTCTTATATCTAGAGATTTCAAAGTTGCATATTTTTCTGATGAACTAATGTGTTTATTTAAGTCTCTTTTGTAGGAAGTACCTTTTCTAACAAGGTGTTTGCAAAGATTGAACAAATTCGAACAGGTTGCCTAAGCTTGAAGAGGTGTTAGATTGGAGATTCATCTTTCACTCTTTCCAAGAGCTTGAAGAGAAAACCCCTCTTTCATTTACCAAAGGACTCCATAGCCCAAGATTTGAGTCTTGAAGAAAGACTTTCTCTCTCTCTCTCCCCCTCTCTCTCTCAAAATTTCAAAATCTCATTTTCTCTTGGTTACTTTTGGTTGCATGCAAATCTTTAGATCTAACTTTCTTTTTAAAATCTTTAAAATCTAAGTTTGCGTGCATAAGAAAAGTTAGATCTACTTTACCTTTAGAAGCTTTATCATCTCATCAAGATCTAGCTTGTAATCTAGCTTTAGCTTACTTTTTAAAGGAAAATCTTAAAGCTAAAGGTAGTTTTCATTTCTTAAGTGTTCTAAAGCTATATCTAGGCATCTCTTTAATATTGTTTGCTGTTTTATAACAAGTAATATCATTGAGAAAGGGCCTTTATTTTCTTGCTTTTTCAAATTCTAATCGCTAGTTTAATATATTTTTTTTACTTAGAATATTTTTGCAAACTTTGTACATCAACTAACATCTTTTTTGCAGGGTCTAACAAATCTTTGGGCATCTTTTGCCCCAACTAACTTGCCGTTTTGAGCAGGTTTGCGAACAGATAAGGAGAATCTCTGCCCGATTTTTTTAAGATTTGGAGCATCAGGGACACCCAAAAGTACCCCTTCTTCAATAAACTCATTTGGAAACCTTGTAAAGACTTGTGATCCCCCTAATGAATGATCACAAGTTGTACCCAAAGAAAAAAGTGTAATCGAAGTAATAAAATCATTGGGCTATACATAGCTCACTTGTCATCCCCCCTGGGGATTGGTGTCTTGTGGCGTGATTGTTCATTTTTTGCTTCAAGTTTCTCTTACTTTCAATTTTTTATCTAAGAAGCTAAAACAAACTTTAAAATTAACCCACAACACCACATAACATTAGTTAGCTTCAATTTCATAGGTTAGTTTAGATTGAATTTTATTCTTTTTGTTTTAGATTAGATTTCAATTTCAGTATTTATTTTTTGTCATTTCAATTTTGGAAAATAAACATTTCCCCTCAACTCCATGGTGTATGCTCTAAACCCTTGCAAACCTAGCTCGCCCTGGGGAGCTCATCAAAACCGGGGTTGGTTAGTGTGGAGTAGTTTAATTAGGGAAATCTTTAAGTTGCTATTGCTTTGATTGGAAATTGCATAGAGATTGTGTGTGAAGTTAGATGGGAACTTTGAGATCTAGGTTCTCCTCGTGTTGGACATTCGACATCTCTATTGAACTTGTTGGTGAAGTTATTTGGGCTTCGACAAGTTCCTAGCAAATTCCAATTTGAGGGATAGCCTTTGAGAGGCCACACCTAGATTAGATTTTCTTTCTTGTATTGTTGATGTTTTGGTAGCCGCGGGAGGATCTTTCCCTCCTAGATGACCTTTCTTAGATGCGGAGAATATTCCGGAAGCAAGTGAACCATTAAACAGATGTGTGGAAACCCTAGAAGACAAGTCGGCCTAGCAGAATAAATAATATTAGAATGTTATCTTCCAGAAAGACAAGTCGTCTTTGTTAGAAATAATAGGTGTGCTCGTTTAACCATAGACAATATAGCAATATTGTCACCCAACCATAGGCCGAAGCCACCCCCAAGCACCTTAGCCTTGACAGAGAATAATTCCGGAAGCAAACCCTAGGCCTAATAGCCAATCAAGGTAGCGTATCACTCTCTAGGGTTAGCATACCAAGCAGAAAGTCCAAACCATAACTAAGAGAGAGTCCAAGACCGAAACCGAAAATAGAAGTTGCAGTAGCTGCAGTTGCAACTACTCTCCAGACTTGTGCACAACTAAATTTCTGTAGTTGCGAGCTGTGTGTGTGCAAATGAGCTCTGGCATCTTGTATTTATACTGCTCTTCCTTAGCTGTCTAGGCCAACTTCTCATTCTGAAGGCTAAAAACTCAATATTAAATATTTCCTTTAGCCGACTTGTCTTCTAGGGTTATGTCCAATGCTTTAGGGTTTCTTCTCTTGCTTCTTAGAATATTCTATTCTTGTCAGGGTTACACGTGGAGGTTAATACCACCCGCAACTACCATAATATCAACACTCCCTCTTAGCCAGGGAGGTATTGAAAGTAATGGTCTTGAGCACAAACATACCATTCAATCGGTAGCATCATCATAGCCATACAGGCTATCTCATGATTAGATCATGAGCACCATCATCACTATCGGTATCATCTGATAGCATCAACTGCATCATCTTTCGAAGCCATACTCCATTTGAGTAATCGGGCATGATGCTAAATAAGTCACTCACTCCATAGAGTGATACAAGAACCATTCTTCTAATCCGGACATATGTCCTAGAAGAATAACTATTCCAATAGATGTTGGGAGCCACGCCATGGGCCACAAGGACTATTCTTCTAATCCAGACATACGTCCTAGAAGAATAAATGTCCTGGACCATTTTTCGTTTAGAGAATGTCTGTCCATGAGCACACCGACTATCCATCTAGTTGATAATCATTTTCAACACTATTGATAGTCTACATGGTAATCAGAACAATGTCATTCAATAGAACACAACTGTGTCTATCCATAGTAGTACACAACTACTATCCAGTGGTACACAACCACACCAAGTAGCACACAACTACTTGATCAACGACACATAGTCACAACCAGTGGAACACATCCACCACAGTAGCATACATCTACTCCAGAGACATACAGTCTCCATAGCAATCATATCTTTTGATATCAACCTGCATAAAACAATATCATGATATAAATTGTGTCATCTGGGCCATTCTTCAACTCACAACTGTGAGATCTGGAAGAGCATCTGCCCTTAGAATGTAAAATATCAGCCATGGGCTATCTGGACTATTCTTCTCAGGCATAGAAGAATAACTGTCCCTGATTTCTGAGCCTGGACCATTCACCTAACTGGGCCATTCCTCCGACACTAGTCATAATGCAACCTGGAGAGAATGAGTCTCCCCTAGGGAATGCTTGTCCCTGATTGTTGAACCTGGACCATTCACCTAAATAGGCCATTCCTCCGACACTAATCATAGTGCAACTTGGATAGAATGAGTCTGCCTTAGGGAATGTCGGTCCGGACCATTTCCTAATGGAAATGACCGCCCTGCACCAACCTCCAAAACAGACCATTCTTCGAAACTGCTCACAACTGTGAACTTCGAAAGAATGACTGCCCAATGAGGCAGACCATTCTACTTGACCACTACTCAGAGTGACTGCCAAGAAGAATGACTGTCCTAGACCATTCCCCCACACTAGCCACAAGGGGAATCGATGTCTATAGTACATCAACAATCTATCGAACCGTTTTCACTACAAAAATGACTGGCCGATCTGGACCATTTTCTGAATTGGAAAATGCCTGTTCGTCAGAAATCTCAAACCACTTTTCGAACTGGAAAGGAATTGCTCATCCTGGACCATTTTTCGAACTGAAAAATGACTATCCATAAATCAATAACACATTAGTGCTCCCTCCCAACCTGGGAGTAATCTCTTCCTTTTTCAATAAGGAAGTCATTTCCACGAGCCCCAACTTGTTTCTTAAGTACGTAAACTTTTTCATCTTGGATAGTGGCTTTATTAAAATGTCTGCTATCTGCTTATCTGTGGAGATAAATTGGAGAACCACTTCTCTTTTCTGGACTTCATCACGAAGAATGTAATGCTTGATCTCAAAGTACTTCGGTCTGTCATGGCACACTGGTTTTCTCTGAAGACTTCATATAGCTCTGATCATTACAATATATCATGGTCGAATTCAACACTTCTGTTTCCTGCTAGCTCATGACGTCGTGACAAGGCTCAAACTGAAACATATCCAAGTAGCACTTCTTCTGTCATCATGAGAGTTTGACATGGATTAAAAATCCATCATCCCATACTTTTGAGTAACTATTCTGATACACTATATCTGTCATAGAAAGTTTTCACCACGCTTCTGTTGTATATGAGATACTCTACATCAAGTTGTTTGAGTCCATAGAAGGTCTTCTTATATCTGCATACATGGGTCTCTTTCTAGTATAAGCTTCTTTCTCACTTGTTTTATTGGGAAGAACAATCTTTTACATGTAAATTCCAATCCATGGATACTGCAAGAGGTATATCTAGAACAAGCTGCTGTCATAGTCTTCTCCCTCCTTCTGGAAGAACCTCTGAATCTTGCAATGCTTCCATTCATAAGTCTTTTTCACACTGTTCTTTATCATAACTTCCATTTTTTCTGCTCGATTGCTTCTTAGTGAGTTCAAACCAAGCTGGTAGTCTTTGTGATTCTCGGTATAATAACTGGTTGTTCTGGATTTTTCTTTCTTTCTTGGAATCTTCATGTTCTTCCTCATGTTTCTCTTTACTTCTTGGGTCCATGGAGTCTTCTATAGATTCCATGCCCTGAAGATTCCAACTTCTTCCTTTCATCATAGGACCATGGATGTAGATGGACAACCAAGGATACTTTAAGGCTTCTTTTCGAAGAAGACTTCTTCTAAAGTCAAACTGAACACATGTTTCTTTTCATGGTTGCTACTTTCAATGGATCATATTATTTAGGATTAGCTCCCTCCTAATCCTTGCATTCATGCATGAATGCATGCTCTTCTTTTGGAATTCTGTAATCATCTCCCTCCATCTAAGATGGTCCATGCTTCCGTCTGCATTCTTATTGCCTTCTGCAAGGTGTCACAAGTCTTTTTCTAATTTCCTCTGTTTTGACTTCTTCTGGGTCTCTTCAAGTTTGATTATGATTTCGGCTTATCTGGCAGTTGTTACTTATATAATAGCTTCCACAGGAATTGTTACCAAAGATTGTCAACATACTTCATCTTTTCATGTGTATTGCTTGACTTGTAGTCATCGTAATAGCAATCCTTATCCTTTTATTCTTCCATAGGTATTGTTTCCCTTGATCATATTTTCTTCTAAGAAATAGATATACATGATATGTACATGAACTATGTAAACATGATATATACAAGGGCTTTGAAGAATATTTTCCCTTTCTTCGGTAACTGTTGCTTCGTCTGTTTCCTTCCTTTTCTTTAACTTAGGACAGTGGTTCTTGTAGTGACCATATTTTCAACAGTTGAAGCATTGTATCTTTGACATATCCTTTTCTTGATTTGGTTTCTTCCTTGAGCCAGACTTCTTCTTATTCCTGAAATTCTTGAACTTTGCTGTGAAAGCTTGATCATCGTATTTCTTTCGGGATTTCTCTTTTGCGTTAATCCTTGATTCTTCTTGTGCATTTCTTGTGTTCATGCTTGCGGCAAATGCATCCCATGTCTTGGGAAGACCATTGAGTACTATATTTACCAGTTCCTTCTCTGAAATGATTTCTTCAATAGCTTGTAGTTGATCTTTTAACTGAGAGATTCTCACAAGGTATGATGTTATGCTGTCATCATCATTCATTTTCATGTCACAGAGCTCATTCTTCAGACTCATTACTTGTCCAATGTTTCTGACTGAGAAGAGGTTAGTTAGGGCATGGTACATCTTCTTAGATGAGTCAAGATGACAGATGTAGGGTATCAAGTGGTCTTTTATAGAGTCCACTATGATACTCATGGCATTGATGTCATTGTCTTTGAACTTCTCCATAACTTCAACGTTCTGAGGTTCCTTCTCTTTTCCTTCTTCAAACTGTGGTTCCATGATCTTTCCTTTCATGATATCCAACACTTTATTCTTGGCAAGGATGAGATCAATCCTTGTCTTCCATGCTTTGAAGTTAGAAGCCCCTTCGAACTTGATTTTTGACTTCGTAGAGTTGCTTTGAATTTGACCAAAAAATCAAACTTGACGTCTTAGCTTGCTGAGAGTACCAGGAGGTGCGCTAGGTTAGGGCGCACCAGGTTATCCAGAAATTAGGTCAATCTCTTCACTTAAGGTGCCTCAACAAGAGGGCTAGGGTTTCGTTGCTGCAGCAAAAACTTTGACTGCAACTGCAATTGTAACTGAGCAAATCCTCCCAATCTATCTTCCAGTGGTTAGACTGTTCGAAGATAGTGTGGGCTCATAACCTGTTAGAAATAATAGGTGTGCTTGTTTAACCATAGACAATATAACAATATTGTCACCCAACCATAGGCTGAAGCCACCCCCGAGCACCTTAACCTTGACAGAGAATAATTCCAGAGGCAAACCCTAGGCCTAATAGCCAATCAAGGTAGTGTATCACTCTCCAGAGTTAGCATACCAAGCAGAAAGTCCAAACCATAACTAAGAGAGAGTCCAAGACTGAAACCGAAAATAGAAGTTGCAGTGGCTGCAGCTGCAGCTACTCTCCAGACTTGCACACAACTAAATTTCTGTAGTTGCGAGCTGTGTGTGTGCAAATGAGCTTTGGCATCCTGTATTTATACTGCTCTTCCTTAGCTGTTTGGGCCTAAGTTACCAGGATCCGGATCCGGATCCGGATACGGATCTGCCAGTTTTTTGAAAAACCAGGATCCGGATACGGCCGGGAAACGACAAGTACAAATAATATAAATATATTTTTTTTAATTTTTTAAAATTAAAATTTACATAATAAAAAATATACCATTTTTTAATATATAACTTATGTGTATATTTATTTCTAATACTTATAAAAATAATTAATATATTAAATTAATAACCTTAAAAGTTAAAACTAATGTATTTTTATATAACTTATATATATTTATAACACTTATAGAAATAATTAATATATTAAATTAATAACCTACTAATGCACCATTTATTTAATCTACTAAATAAATAGCATTAATTTATTAGAATTCTAAATATGTAATACTAKTATCTCCATTTTTATAYAACTTATRTAWATTTATAATACTTATASAAATAATTAATATATTAAATTAATAACCTACTAATGCACCATTTAYTTAATCTAATAAATAAATARCATTAATTTATTAGAATTCTAAATATGGAACATAACTATGCACTTATAAAGCATTGTATATGATTGGTATATTATTTGTTTTTTACCACTAATGTAAACTCCCCCGACAGAGTTTCTTTATTGTCCCCTAGCGCCCGACAGATCCAATGCTTTAGTTTGCCCGGTCGTTCCGAGTGGAGTTCACAAATTTTTAAGCTGGTTATTATCCTGGGCGTCATCCGTACGTATCCTGGGCGGATCCCGACGGATCCGGATCCGTATCCGTATCAGATCCGTGGATCCAGCATCGGGGGCTGACGGATCCGGTAACATAGGAACTTTGGGCCGACTTCTCATTTTGGAGGTTAAAAATTCAATATTAAATATTTCCTTTAGCTGACTTGTCTTCTAGGGTTATGTCCAATGCTTTAGGGTTTCTTCTTGCTTCTTAGAATATTCTATTCTTGTCAGGGTTACACGTGGAGGTTAATACCTCCCACAACTACCATAATATCAACAGGCTCCATGGGAAAAAGATAAACAAAAAATATAATTATAGAAAATCAGGTCGACCTAGCCAGAAAAGTCAGTGGACAAATTAATATAAATAGAGGACGTTTTAGCTCATTTTTACACCCAATTAGAGCGCAAGTCTTGTGGAGAGTTGCAACTGCAGCTGCAAGGAGGAAGGGCATATGGTCATCTCTTGGTCTTGGTCTCTCTCTAGCGCTATCAAGTGATATTCTTGGTGATATTTTGGGTAAGTATGGTGCAAGTTTGAGAGAGTAGTGCAGCTGCAACTGCTGCAGTTGTGTATGGTACTTGTTCTGTGGATATGGAGACTCTCTCCCTTGTGCGCTACCCTTGGAGAAGGAGCATTCTACTTGTCTTGAGTTGTTGCTGCAATTAGCAGATGTGGTTTATCTGTTGGTTCTGGAGTAGGCTTGCCAGAATTATTCTAAGTAAAGGTTAGTGTGCTCGGCGGTGGCATATGTGAATGCCTATGGTTGAGTGACAATGATGTGACATTGTCTATGGTTAAACGAGCATACCAAAATTTCAACATGTATCACTTTGTACACACACTGCACTCTCAAAAGTTGGCTTGCAAACACGAGAGCCACTTCACAATAAATCTAACAACTTAAGCAAATCATTAATAAATTAAAAAGACACCAAGAGCATTTCTCAACACATTTTAGTAGCATTTGGTTATCTAGCAACAATCTATTTGGCACTGGTCTACAATCTCCATATATTGCTTATCATTTCCTTTTAGCACTTGTATCTATTTTCAAGTTATATCTTTTATGCAAGTACTTTACATGCTTTGAATATTTTCATTATAAGCAAATTCATTTGTTGTCATATATGCTGCTTGTTGATATTATGGTAGCTGTGGAAGGTATTTACCTCCATGTGTAAACCTAACGAGAATAGAATATTCCGGGAATCAAGAAGAAACCCTAATGAGTCTTCTAATAACCCTAGAAGACAAGTCAGCTCAAGAGGATAATTTGTATTAGGTTATTAGCCTCCAAGAGAAGAAGTCGGCCAGAAGAAATATTATATACTAAGTAAATAGGCACCCAGAATGAGAAGTCGGCCCAGGCAGTTAGCCAGAATTAGTATAAATATAGGAGGCTAGTCTTCATTCTGGAAGGCATTCTCAGAACTGTAGAGCTCACTTGTGCGCACTGCAGTTAGCCAGTTTGTGCACAAGTTTGGAGGAGAAGATGTCGTTGTAGCTGCTGCAGCTAGTAGATTACGTTTTGGCTTGGATTATCTTTTGGTTATGGTTTGGGCTATCTGATCAGCTCTTGTTTGATGCGCTATCCTTGGAGAAAGGTGCGCTACCCTTTGTTTGGCTATCTAGCCTAGGGTTTTCTTCCAGAGTGATTCTCTGTCAAGGTTAAGGTGCTCGGAGGGTGGCTTCGGCCTATGGTTGGGTGACAATAGTGATATTGTCTATGGTAAAACGAGCACATCCATCATATTCTAACAGGTTATGGGCTCACACCTCCTTGATTCAGTCTAACCACTGGAAGGGAGCATAGCCATAAGGATATTAAGCTCGTTGAAGAACTGCTGCTACGGTTTCTAGCAGGAGCAGTCACCAAAGCACTACCGCTAGGGTTACTAGCAGGTGCAGTTGCAGAAACCCTAGCCCTCTCGTTGAGGCACCTTAAGTGAAGGGATTGACCTAATTTTCAGATAGACCAGTGTGCCCTAGCCTAGCGCATCTCCTAGTACTCTAAGCAAGCCAAGACGTCAAGTTTGAGTTTTTGGTCAAATCTAGGGTTGACCAAGTCAAAGCAGCCATGACTTACTCTATGAAGTCAGAAAACAAGTTAGATGGAGCTTCTAACTTCAGAGCATGGAAAACAAGGATTGACCTCATCCTTGCCAAGAATAAAGTGTTGGATATTGTGAAAGGAAAGATCGTGGAACCAGAGTTTGAAGAAGGAAAAGAGAAGGAACCGCAGAACGTTGCAGTT
>JASDQU011177355.1:31970-52151 GCA_032191745.1 Picea mariana
TATTAAAGTTTTTTCTACATTACCTGAGATGTGTATAAAGGCGGCAATATGCCACATCAAGAAGATAATACATATCATCCCTCGTGAATGACATTTCTCTCCCAGTAGTGTCTAGCAGGATCTTTGGCATTATTGACCATGTAGTATAGTGTTAGTGGTGGACGACACTACAATGCAATGGGCATATCATCTTCATTCAAGGGAAGGGCCTATGGTGGAGAAGGCTTACAATGATGCTCTTATTTTCCTTCTGGTGTCTTCACGAGGGATACACCCCCACCATGGTCTTCACCATTTTATTGCTTCATCTCATTGATTAAGGGTTTGCTAAGAGAAGTATAAGGGCATACACCCTCTTAGCTTAAACCCTAGCTTAGGGAAACTTGCCTTGGGAAGTAAAAGGGATTACACCCCCAAGGAGGTAGCTTATCTAAGCTCCTTGTGACTCCATTAACCTAATAGTAAAGGCACTTGTCATTGATTTGGTGCATTGGAGAAATAAAATATTGCACTGGGAAACGTGAATTTCAGTGATTTTTACTTCTTGCAAAGTGGATTGTTTTTCTTGTGCCTTGGGCACCTCACTACCAGTAGGGCATCCTCATCTAAGGTCTACTTATTGTTGCTATTACAAAATTGTATCTTCAGCCATTAGGGCTGCAGAAACCCTAACTTACTTCTTTAATAACTCTCTTATCAACCATTGTTTTTGCTCGAAGTTTGCTCAAGCATTTGTTAGAAACAAAAGGAATTAAATGCACATATTCAAGGGTTTTGATGATCAAAGTGACACATACCATGATATCTAGACTCATTACCTCATGGAGCAAGAACCATCTCTGACACAAGACCAAGCCGATGGTGATGGATGCTGCTGCTGCTGACAAAGTAGAGGCGCTGAAAGGGAGAAAAGATGGGCCCTCCAGGGCCATGCCTAAGTCGATCCGGCTCTCGGTACTCCATGTCTAGGACCTGTGGGCCTCGAGACATGATCTCCTAGTTATCCCTAAAAGTGGGGGATAACAGGCTGCATGCCTCTCGACATCTCTCAAAGTATCCTGAAGCCATCTAGGCCTCGTGTTCTCGTCACTAGGAGGGTCCACTGGATCCACTGACGACTCCTCATGGTCTGAAGGTTTAACCTCTATACTGGATGGACTTGTACTCTCTTCAACCTTCGAAGCCTCTTGGTCCTCACCATCATTTGAAAGTAGCTTTGTCTCCCACACTCGAAGTAGCTTTGCTTCTCATACTGGATCTGCTACCACATCTGCTCCCTATGACATAGAAGCAATTCCCGTTGTATGACTTGGACCCTTCTTGGAAGATACCCTGCTCCTAGAAGCCTCCCACTTCTGAGCATCCTGCATGGCCATCTCAATCCATGACACCTTCTTGACAGTCTTGGAAGACCCCTATCTCCCACCTGAACGTCAAGGTTCACTTCCTTTGGACAATTGACTCTCTCTCTAAGCTTGCATAACCTTCTTCCCATTGATCTTTCAGTATAGGCTTGCCTGTTAGCCTATACAAGTTGCTTTCTCTAACTCCGAGAATAACTACTGTGTTTGAGCTAGATCCTTTGGGAATGATCAGTGCCTGTCCATCTCAGAATAATACCTGATATCCCTTCTTCTCAATCACTGAGATTGAGAGCACACTCCTCTCGAGTTCTGGCACCCATATCACATTTGTCACTCTCAACACATCTCTTGACTCCATTCAGAATGGCATTGTTCTAGATCCCTGAATTGCATGCTTGGTCCTCAGACTCCATCATATGACTTAGTCAGACTCCGTGCTCGAGTTAGACTCCATGAAGCTCTCGAACAACTCCTGTGCTCCTGTCATATGACATGTGGATCCACTATCCGCCAACCAAGTCCCACTACCGGAAACTGTACCAAGAAGGCCACCAAAGCATGATACATATCCTTTGTTGTCTTTTTCTTGGAAATATGAGGAATCAAGTGATCCTTAATAGAATCCAACAACACTTGCTTGGCCTTCACTTCCTTTTTCTTATGGGCTGCCAATTCCTGTGCATTATTTGGATCTGTAATCACCATTTCAACATAATCTTTGAGATGATTCTCTTCTAAGAGCAAACGGATGCTAGCCATCCAGGCCCAAAAATTTGTGGCTCCCTCCAACCTGTCCTCCTCTCTATGAGTGCTCACCATTGTGTTCAAACAAGAGCACAAATCTGCAGCAACAAAAAATCTGCAGCAAATTGTGTCCCAAGAGACGACTCCCTCTCTCTCTAAAGCCTATGCTCTGATACCATGTCAATTTTTAAGCATTTAATGCATTCAATTTCATATCTGAAAATTACTTCCAAGTGACCTCAAACAGTAAACAAGGGCTGATATATTTTACATTAAAATTATGACAAAAAATTATAGCGGAAGCACAAAGATCAGAGGGAAATCATCCATACACAAGAGACAAATTTCTGTTCCGTAAAATTTTCAGATTGAGAAATTCCGAGGACAAAAACCAGTTCTCAGAGCAAATTAAAAATTTTTTAGATTAAGAAATTCTGAGGACAAAAACCAATCCTCAGCAAATTATAACTTCAGCGAAAATTCCGGAAAACCCTTCCAACTTACAAATCCACTGTACCCTGCTGACGTCAGTGTGTACGGCCTGCCTACATCAACTGTACGATTTGCCTGATCCGCACGTGCGGCCTGTTCTCCCTGTTCCTCTCACACGTTCGGTCTCCTTTCCTTGGCTGAAAAACAGAGAAAAAAAGTCCAGAAACCCTAGGCCAGAGTTGCCAAATTGAAGAATTTCCTTTGCTGAAATTTGTCTCCCAATCTCCTTGGCAAGAGTGCTCACTCACTCATGCCAACACCATAATGACAAGATGAAAATGTCACAATGAGATGTGTGGTGCCTCCTCACATTGCCTCTCTTTTTATAGGAGTTCAATGAGTGAGTTTAGGAACTCTTTCTGAACTGAACATTAAATTAGAATTATTTATTCCTCCAAGTGGGTGTGAAGTCCCAACAACAACAATTCCAAGCCCCAACTGCATACAAAGGGGGTTTTCACAAAATAAAAAGTGCAATGTGAGTGCCAACAAAGATTCCCACATGCCCGACACCAAGGCCAATGCGAGAATACTTGCCTGATGCTACAAAAACATCAACATGCTTTAGCTAGACTAGTAGTGCTTCAGGGTGTGAGTGCGATTGGAGAGAGTTTGAAAATTTGCACAAATAACTGCAACAGGTTAGAATATCAGTGCCTTAATGATATGGTCTATGTCTTCTACAACACTCTGCTGTGGGTAAAGCAGCTTGAGAAAACACTTGACGTGGATGCCATTTCCTTAGATGACATTGACACCATGTCTGAGGGGTTGGAGTCCAAGAGGAGGCACTTGAGTAGCTTTTCATGTTAGCAGCACAATTGAAGTGTATTTGAAAAAATACACACAAATAAGTGCAACATGTTAGAATATCAGTGCCTTAATGATATGGTCTAGGTTTAATACAATCTTTGGCTGTGGGTGAAGTAGCTTGAAAAAACACTTGACGTGGATGTTGTTTCTTTGGATTGCATTGACACCATGTTTAAATGGTAGGGGAGAATGTCCCAGTGCAATCAGAGAAGGGGTAGATTGAGGAGAGCCGGTTCCCAGCCTCTATAATTACACAGTATGAGACACCCACTAATAGACATTCAACTCTGGCCATAGGACCTTCCTCTTCTAGAGAACGACCTATTACCTTTGCCCACAAATGGGTCAAAGGGAATTGATAGTAGATTGATCATTGTAGATGGCTCATGAGATATATTTCTATATTTTTGATATAATTTTGTATTGTTTATTCAGTTTTGGGTATTCACTGGACAATTATCAACAGTTAATGTGTTATGTATCATTTGACATCTTATATCAGTGTTCTTTTCATATTTATGTGGCAATGTGATTATTCGATGTTGTAGATAGTTTATAATTTAAATAAAAATGAAGAAAAATGAATATATCTTACATTTTTTTAAAGTTTGCCCATATTTTCTTGATATTTACCCAATATTTCCAATATCCTGAGTTTATGTCCCTTCCCTATAGTTTGCCAATGTTGATTAACATTTAATGTTTGAGTCACTAACTCCAAAGCCTAACATATTTTTAATACATAAGTACTGAATAAACCTTATAATCCTAACATATATGGTACTTTAATATATTCTCTCCTTTTGCCTCTATTTTGGCGATTATAATGAGCATCTACTCAACATATGTTTATGGGTTTTGAGCCGTTTGTTTATTTCTGTCAGAGCGCATCTACAGCTCCTGAGGCAGCGGTATTATTATGCTACATGGAAAGCTGATGGAACTCGATATATGATGCTTATCACACGTGATGGATGTTATTTGATTGATAGGAAGTTCAATTTTCGTAGGGTTCAACTCCGTTTCCCTAAAAGGGGTGTACCACAGGTGGTTATTTTGTAATAAACTATTTACCTGTTCCTTGATTTTGTTCTCAATGTGTAGTTACTAAGAGCATATCGTGACAGTATGTAGTATTTAATATTGTCTTTTGTATATTACAGGGTTCTTTTGAATCTCATCACCTTACCTTACTGGATGGGGAAATGA
Source organism: Picea mariana (assembly GCA_032191745.1). Taxonomy (NCBI): domain Eukaryota; kingdom Viridiplantae; phylum Streptophyta; class Pinopsida; order Pinales; family Pinaceae; genus Picea; species Picea mariana. The sequence continues at coordinate 36,593 of JASDQU011177355.1, forward strand.
TAATTGACACTGTACCTGAAACAGGCGAGCAAAAGAGAAGATATTTGGTGTATGATTTGATGATGCTTAATCAACAATCTCAGATAAAGGTTTGCTCTAGATATCTTGAAATTAATTTCACTTGTTTGTTTGCTGTTGTTGATCTATTTGCTATTAACATTGACTTTGTTCTTGTCATATGTCACTCCAGTAGCTAGACCACCAGTGCCATACAATTCTTTTGCAATCCCTAATTTTAATAAGCAAGATTTTCCATCTAAAAGGCATCTTGCGTTTGTTTTCCTAGTCCTCTTTCAGTAACTATATAAAAATTTAAAATTCTAAACCAAGGAATATCCTTATTCTCATTATTAATGTACAGTCTAATTTCTAGGAGTTCAGCAAAATGTTGTGATCATTACTCTAGAACTTTTGTATTGAAATTTGATTTTGTGATTTTAAGTAATCCCCAAAGTATTTTTTCTGCAATTGCAGTGTCATAGCATKCAATATTGAATGCACTACAAAAAGATGGCTGAATAGATACTATGACTGAGAATTCCCTAGACTTGGATAGATAACTGGGTCAGTTTGGAAAACCAGTCCTTCTTGCTGATACTATTTGGAAGGAACAGAGGCGAGAAAAACTCAATATAAGCCTAATCTGTCCYGTCAGTCCAGCGGTCCGTATTTCATAACCATAGAGCAGAGACAATGTCACTAGACTACARAACTGATCAAACATTTATTCAGATGCCCTAGGACCAGTGATGTGTACAGTGTCACTCCAAAGTTTTCGGGGCATCTGCCAGCATATGCTTTACTCAATATCTCATTGGTAGATGGGCCCAAACTGAAGKACCAGTAGATCCACTACATCAAGATATGTATGGAATGTCACAACCTCTACTGTTTGACCCTTGTCGATGAGATTAAATGAAAAGGGAGAAGCAAACTTTCCCTGTCCAGTGTGCCATTAACTCAATATTTCCTGTGATCTTCTGTAGACAAATGAGTAGGGACATTATTAAGGGCATTCTTAATTACATTTCAGCTACTACTGCTACTTTAATAGTTAGCATATAGTGCAGGACTAAGTTAGGCGATGGTTAAAACTTTCACCAGTTATACTGGATTTTGATCTGAAAAGCACAATAGTCTTTTACAGCGTTTCCATTTTACTGATATTTTTGTCTAAGAAAATAGTAAAATACGTAGCATCTTTCTTGAATGGGATTTTATCTTAAATTAGCTATAGCATGTTGCTGCTTTTGATTGACAAGCTGAATTGACAAATGAATTTTGTGATTTACGATAAACTATTTAGAATCTAAATCACGTATGCTTGTCTTGATCTACAGCTACCTTTTAATGAGAGGTGGAAACTAATAGAGAAGGAAATAATTGAACCTCGGACTCATGACATCAAAACGAATGCACTATATTGTTATGACATGGAAGCATTTCGGGTAACTGTTTTCTATGTTCTTTTTTCGTCTTATAATTGGTTGTTTAAACAATTTTGTAGCTGCTGAAGGAATTTGTTTTGAACGATTGAATAAATAAATTTATTACCATGCAGGTCAGAAGAAAAGATTTTTGGATGCTTTCAGCAGTTGGCAAAGTACTAAAGGATTTCATCCCAAGGCTTTCACATGAAGCAGACGGCCTTATATTTCAGGTAAGAGGTGGTTACAATATGTCCTATGCAAGACAGATCATCTGTATATCCAGTCTTGCTAACTATGACGAAAAGTTTCAAACAATAATATTATCTTCATTTTTCAACATATTTACCTATGATGGAACTCTCTATTTCTGTTTATGCTATATCCAAGTTTCAGAAACCTTAGGAAGTACATCAGACAGGATAACAAGCTACATATGAATTTTGTGCATGTGAACACTCGTATAAAGCTGAAATTTACCAGATATATTTATATCTAAGTAATATCTATGATTGTTGAACTATTGGCAGTCAAATGCAACATTTACTCAGTGGTCAGTATGCTTTGATTATAATGCAGTGTTCTGTACAAACTCTTCTCAAATTCTCACTTTCACTTGTAAACTCATGTTACTTATAAATCCCACTGACAGGTTTAGGTCATTTGCAGATATCACTATAATTCTTTTCTTGCTTTTCTTGTAGACGTTTTACTTTATCTATTTTTATGTCTGTGGTCAATATGCTGTGTTACCAGATCCACCATCCCTGTGTGTAGGAGCGGCAGATCCAATCCAGATTGGATCCTCCAAGATCTGTGATGGAAGTCGATCCCTTGGAGAAGGAAACGGATCTGAGCCATGAAATGGATCCTGAAATTTTGAAGTGGATCCCAAAACTTCCAGTGCTTTTTTGATGCACGGATCACCAAAAAACTGATTTTTTTATGAAAAAATCCCAAAACCCTAAACAACTAAAGGCTAAAACCCTAAAGCCCATTCTTTGTCAAGATCTGATATATCCTTATGTCAAGGTCCGATCTCTAGTTCTGATCTAGCAAGGTCTGCTCTATCATTATGGTCAATGTCTGCTGTCAAGGCCTGATGTATCCTTATGTGCTACACTGTTTCTCATTTCACCAACTGTTATTTAGTCCTTTCATAGACTTCAAGAAAATCACTTTATTCACTGCTGATATGGGCATGTGGATGTGGCTCACAAAAACACTGTTATGACTTGCTTCATGCTCATAATGAAATCATCTTCAAAATTATCAATTATCAATGATGGTTATAACTTATCAAATTATTGGTTATGGTACATGGATGGCTAAAGCCTAATAGTAATATGCATGAGAACTCTCTTTTTTGGTTATAACTTATAGTTCTGATGTGATTCCTGAATGGTTTATCATAAAAATTAAATAGTATCTTTATCATTATATATATATATATATATATATATATATATATAATGATAAAATGTTTTTATAATTTTTTTGTACTTGTTTCCCCACCATACCCGGATCCTGGCTTTTCAAAAATCTGGCAAATGTGTATCTGGATCTAGATCTGGCACAAACTTTTCTCAAATTCTCACCTTCACTTGTAAACCCACGCTACTTATAAATCCCATTGATTACTTTTGGTCATTTGCAGATATCACTATAATTCTTTTCTTTCTTTTCTTGTAGATATTTATCCTTGCTGGATCTCTTATACATTATAGAGTCCTGAGAGTCAAAGTATATATCTTGTCTGGCATGATATATCCTTACTTTGCTGCCTGTGAACTATTCTGATATAATTTGGAACCACAGATATTCTATGTTCTCCATGTTTCTTCTTGTGAAAAACTGTCTTACACCTCATATATGACTGACTGAGAAAGACATTATCTTGTTAGTTCGCAATTTTGAACTGAATGCACTTAGTAGGAATGTGCCTTTTTTTATACAGTAGAGCAAAGCTCTGACACTATTTGAGTTTATGTTATAGATTCACAAATGGAAATCTTAATATGCAGGGATCAGTGTCTACTGACAAGTCTTAATATATACAGATATGTTTTGCAGTAACAGATAGAAAACACTTGATTACCCCCTTGCTTAAGCTTCCCTAATGGGTAATCTCAATGCCCTCAAATGGTTGAGCTAAATCTGAGTGATAATTTGTTAAGTAATATCTATCTTATAAGAACAACTATTTGATCATTTGAAAATAATTTCTATCTTGTTAGTATTTAGTGTCTCTTTCTATTAAGAAGCAAACAAGAGATGTTCTGTTACATCTTGCCTTGTTATACCTTCTTTGACTGACAAGACTTATGTGGCAGGGTTGGGACGATCCATATGTTCCTCGCACACATGATGGGCTTCTTAAATGGAAATACGCTCATATGAATTCGGTTGATTTCCTTTTTGAGGTATCTATCTTGTATTTGTGTTAAATGTTATTTAGAAGTGCTTCTTGTAGTGAATTTCATTAAGCTGGCAGGAATTTATGTGTCTGTTGTTTATTTCAGATGCCTAACTTCCTAGGAGTTTATCATGCCAGTATCTGCATTATTGAAGACTATGTGATCAAAATTTCCAACTTGGGGTTTGTTTCCATACAAGAAACATTTCTGAAATGGAAACAGTATGGAAACTTCTGGAAAACATTTTCTAGTTGTTTCCTTGGAAATTCAACTACGGATATGTAATTTCCATACTGTAGAAACCGTTATTTTACTTCTAATTTAAACTAGATGTAGGTGGGCCCCATGATGTAGAAAAGAAGATTAAGAGAATAACTATTAAAGAAATAAAAAAAGCAGTTTAAAAAATTAAAATTTTAAAATTCCTGCCCATACATATATGTGCACATGTATATAATTTTTTTTCTTCCACCACATACATCTAAATATAGATATGCCATACCCCATTCCTGGAAATTTTGAAGGTGCCATTTCTGAAGTCTGTACTATTTCTGAAACTTGTACCTGTTTCCCTGTTCAATTGGCCTAGATTGAAGCTTATTAATTATTAATTTTATGAAACCTTATTTGGAAATTTGAAGTCAATACTCTCTTGTTTTTGTCAATAATCATGATGATGATGTCAATGTGGTATGTCATTTTGGTTCCATATTTGATTATGATGGTGGTGGTGGGAAGTTCATGTCGAAATACCCATGATAGTGAGGAAGAAATAGAAGTGGACAACACATACCAAGGAGTGGAGGAAGGAATGGAAGGGGATGAAGACAATGAAAATGATAGTGATGATCATGATCCCCAAAAAGCCAAAGAGAAACACACACCTTTGTGGAAGTATGTCACAAGACTTTGGGAAGGGAAAAAAGGTGGAACCATAAAATTCATATGTCACCATTGTTATACAAAATACATAGGTTCCTATACCCGTGTGAGAAAGCATCAATGTGGGACTATGTATTGGGATGAAGGTAAGAGTAAAGAGTCAAAACTTGTGAGAAGTGGAACCCAAAGATAGACTCAAATACCAAAGGGAAGAGGAGGTAACACAAAACAAATCAAAAAACCCAAAGTTTGAACCCGAGAGTGCACAAAGAATGCTCATTGGTCGAGCTGCATCCCCCCATGTTAGTGCATTCTCGCCTTCGTCTTCACGTAGAACACTATCATAGTTCCTTGACCAAGGTTGTAGAGATGATGTGGATGCAAAAATTTTCAAGTTTCTCTATACATGTGGTATACCATTCAATGTTCTTCGCTCACCATATTGGCATGAAATGGTACAAGCCATCGATGGTGCCCCTAAATGATATAGGAGCCCTAGGTATGACAAAGCTGGAACCTTGGGACTTGACAGGGAAAGTGCCAAAATCTAAGGTGCTCTAGGAAAATTTACAAATGATTGGAACCGACATGGGGTATCGATTGTGTCTGATGGTTGGACAAATGTGAAAGGCAGGCCATTGATAAATATTCTTGCTGTGTCTCCTAGTGGTGCGGTCTTCCTTTCATACTCAGATCACTACAAGAAAGGTATTAATATTGCAGATGATTTGATTAAAACCATTCAAGAAATTGGGCCCTACAATGTCATTCAAGTCATCACTGATAATGCTGCTAATTGTAAGGCAACAAGAGCAATCGTTGAAGATAAGTACCTCAATATATTTTGGTCGGGGTGTTTGGTTCACACAATGAACCTTTTGATGCATGATATCATTAAAATGAAGGACCATGATTAGATGGATTGGTTCTTTGTACAAGAGAGGGAAGAAGATGATACAATTTATTACCAATCATAGTATGGCCCACTTCATTTTTCGCAATCACTCCAAGTTGGAGTTACTAAAGATTACAAAGACCAGATTTGGTAGCTATTATCTCTCCTTCAGACACTTGTTGAAGGTAAGAGAGACATTGGCTAGTATGGCCTTGAGTGATTCATTGCAGGATCTAAAAGACATGGCTACATCTGCATCTGAGAGAAGTGACTTTCAGGAGGTGGAGGACACAATTCTTGATGGTCATTTTTGGCAACAGGTTCGGTATATTATGTAGTTCACCAATCCCATTTACAGTACGATGCAATTTGCAGATACAGATCAGTCGGTGATTAGAGAGGTGTATGAGTAGATGGACAACATGCTAGGCCAAATCAAAGACATTGTTCAACTGAGGGATGCGATCTTGTATGATCATATCCATAAACTTGTGGTCAAAAGGTGGGATAATTTGGATGTTCCACTCCATGCCTTGGCATATGTCTTTACTCCAAAATATTATTCTTCATCTTGGTTGGCCCAACCAACACCTGGGGGTTAGGAGAAAACCACACATAGATCCAGAGGTGAAAAATGGATATATGCTTGCATTGGACAAGTTGGTACCTGATGAAGAGGAGTGTGCTAAAGCATGAAGCGAATTGAGCAAATACATCAGTGAGCATGGAGTCTTTGGTAACTTGCATGCAACCAAAGATCGAGACAAGTTGGGTTCTATCAAAAGGTGGAACATGTATGGCTCGCATAAATTGGCGGTGAAGGTGCTTTGTCAAGTGGTTAACACCTCTTCTGTAGAGAGGTGTTGGAGCACCTATAGCTTCATCCATAGTGTAAAGAGAAACAACTTGAATGGAGACTGGGTAGAATGTTTCGTTTATGTGCATTACAACTAAGGTTGTTGTCCCATTATTGTGAAGCAGGGGGGAATTTTTTTTGTAAAAGAGATGTGACTTGGGACAACAATCATAGGAGACTAATTTGGAGGATGGAGCCATGGTTTTAGAGCGCTCAAAATCAGAACTTTTGGGTGGTCATGATGGTGATCATATTCGTGGAGGAGACATGCCACCCCCATCCACTAGCAGCATTCTAGATGCATTAATTTTTCCTTTATCTTCACAACGTCCATTGTCACGTGGGGGCTACTCAACTGCTGGTCGTGTTCCACGAACACTTCCACCTACTTCTACTCTTCAAACTCAAAGAGCACGGGAAAAGAAACTAGAAGTTTCTCGTGGCAAGAGGAAAACTTAGAGCATNTGGAGACTGGGTAGAATGTTTCGTTTATGTGCATTACAACTAAGGTTGTTGTCCCATTATTGTGAAGCAGGGGGGAATTTTTTTTGTAAAAGAGATGTGACTTGGGACAACAATCATAGGAGACTAATTTAGAGGATGGAGCCATGGTTTTAGAGCGCTCAAAATCAGAACTTTTGGGTGGTCATGATGGTGATCATATTCGTGGAGGAGACATGCCACCCCCATCCACTAGCAGCATTCTAGATGCATTAATTTTCCCTTTATCTTCACAACGTCCATTGTCACGTGGGGGCTACTCAACTGCTGGTCGTGTTCCACGAACACTTCCACCTACTTCTACTCTTCAAACTCAAAGAGCACGGGAAAAGAAACTAGAAGTTTCTCGTGGCAAGAGGAAAACTTAGAGCATAGTACTTAGTACTTGCTAATATATACTAGATCTCTTGTTTTGTTTCTTGTTTAGAAGTAGTCTCTAGAACTTAGTACTTTGTCTTGACTCTTTATTATGGCCTATTTTATAAACAATGAAGTTATGAACATTATATGACAGTTTACCTTTGAAGTTTGAAGTTTGAAGTTTGAAATATGAATTTGGCAATGAATACGATGCTCAAGAGTCTATTTCATTTTGTGGTTGATGTTGTCTGTTACAATCTATTGATGATAAATGTTTATGATTGATGTTATATGTGTACTAAATGGTTGATGCTTTAATGATACATGCATAATCCAATAGTTAAATGATCTTCCCTCTATGTTTTCATGTTTTTTGCAATTGATTCGACATTTTGCATTTTTTTTTATATATATGCATCAAAAATTATATTTTTTATGTATTATATAAAAAACGCTTCCAAAATGCTCCCGCTCCCACTCCTGGATATTTTGAAAATTGTGCTTCCCGCTTCAGCTCCCCACTCCCAACAGCCTTGGAACTTTAATTTCAAACCTTCGTCTGAAGAATAATACATTGCACAAGAAAAATATGTTATAATATGTATTTTATCTATAAGGTAAGATGAATATCCACAAATGAATACAAAAGTAGGTCAATGAGACTCAATCATACAATCCAGTATAGGAAAAATATCTGTACAACTATGTTACATATAGCGTCTTCTTTCAAGTTGTATGATAATTCCATGCATTGACAGGTAGGAGATGAGAATCGCCAATCTATGTATCTAATTGACAAGGGAAAGAAACGAAAGCTGGAAGGAGCTCGTGTCAATTTTGCAGGTGAAAATTCTGGTTACATTTTTTGCTTGTAAATATAAGATTATTCAGCATGCTCCTGATGTGAACGGTCCTCATGATTGTCATATTGCTTTTGGGTTACATTACGTTGACTCATTTTGTCTATACAGGTGGTTTACGTGTAATGGCCATTGTTGATTGGCTTTCTGCTTAATTTGTTGTACAACAGAGTAATTTATTAACAATGATGTGAAGGTTTAACTTGAGAGAGGGCAATGAGTGTTGTTGCTGAGTAAGCAAAAGAGGAGTAAAGGGATTTATTACAATGAGAAATAGATAAGTGCACATGTTTTGAGTTATTACAGGTCATTCTTAGTTTTATGCACACATTACAGCTTACCCATCACTATTGAAGAGGAAATATGAGTGAATTTAGTCTCAACTTTTGTTGTTGTTAATGTTGATTTTCTTGGTGAATTTAGTCTCAACTTTTGTTGTCGTTAATGTTGACATTTAGAAAGGAACTGTGGAAAGTTCTGCAATTATGAAAAAATGTTTTTGACAATTTTAATTATATTATTTGCACTTTAGTGAATGCAGATCCTCGAGAAAATATCAGAAGTCAATTACTTTTATATTCTCGTTAGGCTTCGATTAAGGATGTAGTATACTTATATTATATTAATAATTATTATGTAGGATCGTGGTCTTAGTAGTCATGTCTACTATGCACTATAAACATGATAATCTTCTTGACTGTACTGCATATCGTCATCATTATTCTGTCCATTTGGACTAAATGTCTTGTTCCTTTACCCAGCAGTGTCTATGGCATACCATGACCATTGCAAGGTATGTCATGAGTGGTATCAGAGTCGTCGTTGTGTTTGCATTTACTAAGAGTGAGGGCACCTCAATTAGAGATAGATTCCTCTTTCCTAGTGTGCTTTAGATGCGTATCAGTGGATTTTTAGCATTCATATCTCTTAATTGGTCGCCTTTCCTAGATAGTCAGTTTGCCAGTTTAGAAGAGTTAAGATTGAGTTTTAGAATCTCCTTTATTTGTTGGCTTGTCTCTATCGTCCATGTGCATGGTTATGAGAAGCACTGGGAGAGTAGGGTGAGTTAACTCTTCCATTGCTTCTCACAACCATTGTAATCATTCTTTTCAAAGCGTTTGTTCTTGGGCAAATCTCCCACTTATTATCATCTTTGGGACATTTTTGTCCAGGAAGAAACAAGGTGAGAATCAATTCTAGTTGGGAAGAAAGAGGCCCAAGTCCTTGCTCTCATTGGGAAGATGAAGAAAGGAGGGAAGAAAAATAAATCTGCAAAAGGTAAGGACGAAGCATCTTTAATCGACTCCAGTTTTGAGAAGACTCAAGTGACCTGTAAAGGCTGCTATACTAATGAAAGGAAATTATGCTAATGAATGCCTAGAGAAGAGAATATCTGGAAAAGGTAAAGGTAAGTACCATCATAAAGAATTTGTGGGAGTGCAAATATTTCAGTTGAAGTGAATGGGTTGGCCATGTTAGAAAGTGTTTTTTTTAGGATTTCAACCCTTTCTAGCAATACTACTTTAGTGGTTGGTTGGTATGTTGGTAGTGGAGCTTTGCGACATATGGCATATAATTTGAAGCTTTTCAACTAGCTTATGAAAAATAAATGTGCATGCAAGTGGCCATGGGTGATGATAATACTTATCTAGTGATTGGAGTTGGGACAGTGCCAATCAGGATGTCTTCAGGTGATGTTCATGTGCTGCAAAATGTTCATTTTGTTTCCGGATTAGCTAAAAATCTCTTTTTTATCTTGGCCATTACAGAGCTGAAATGTAAGGTTGCATTTGATGAAAAATGGTGTATAATAAGAGATTTCAGCCAAGAACCCGGGTTTTGGCCAAAGGAGTACATGAAGGACACCTTTATAGGCTTCTTGTAGGATTTGAAAATTATGGAGCTTTGGTGCATGACAATGGCAAGTTGTGTGAACTACGGCATAAGTGTTTTTCGTGATTTACATTATGGAGCTCTTCGTCTCTTGAAAAATATCATATATGGTGCAAGGCTTTCAATATTTCAAGGGGAAGTAGATTGTGTGTGCAACGGTTACACACTTGGTGAGCATTGGAAGACTACCTTGTCTTTTAGTGAGAGGAGATTGTGAAGGACTTTTTGTGTTGATACAATCCGATGCGTTTTTTCACTATGCTAGGCTCAAGCATGAGGTTTATTTCATTTTGGCATTTACTTGAACCATAAACAAATGCAGCTACACCATTCACAAGTGCTGCAATAACCAAGATCACAAGAAGAATTACCATGCACAAGAACACAAGAAATATCCTGGGAAACCCTTCTACTCAAGGGAAGAAAACCCAACAATCCTTTGCTATATTCTCAAGAGAAGATCCCCCAACCTTAAAACCCTAATGCACACAAGAGGGTGCTCTACAACCTTGAAACTTGCGCCCAAGAGAGGTGCGCACTTCAGCCCTAGAAATGTACTTGCTGAAATTTCCAAATGACAAGTGACTTGTGTGTTTCCTCAATGGGGAAATCACCTTTATTTATACTAGACTGGACACAACAAAAGGTGTGTCTATTGGCACAACAGGGCCGGCCTCAATAGCTCAAAAATATAATTAATTATAACAGTAAACCTTAATTATCTTTCACATATGGTGGGGCTGACTTGTACCCTTTACATTGCAATTAGGGTTACAAGTAAATCATACACTTAGACAATATAGCAAGGGATCCACACGTCCACTAGTGCTCAACCACTAGGGACACGTCCACCTGTGCTCAGCCACAGGGACGTCATACTCAACAGATCTCTATCTCAACTGAGTCCACAGGAGAATCATTTGGAGTACCACATCGTCTCAACTCTCACACAGAGGAGAACGATACACCCATCACATTGTTAAAATATTGTGTAACTGCAAAGAATATTCTTATCCCATTTTGTGGATAACGAGAAAATATATTTATTATTGATTAGAGCAATCCCCTTTTGTGGATTGATCATGTTGAGCATTGTAATTGACCAAATCCCCTTTTGCGGATTGGTCAAACTCTAATTGTAATAAGCAGAATGAGAAGTCGGCCCCCAGATTAAATAAAGGTGGTTCTAACCACCCAGAAAGAGAAGTCGGCCCTGCCAGTGAAGAGACACCTCCTTTTAGCACTTGCCAGTTTGTATAAATAAGAGAGGCCAATGCCTCATTTATACACACACTCAACTCACTTATCTATTGCGCAAGTATTGAAGGAAGCTGCAGTCACCAGTTGCCAAAAGAAGGAAGAGAGAGAGAGGCGCATCCTTGGGAGAGGAATTTCTGTGTTGTTTGGTTGATTGTCTTGGCATTGTATTGGCTATCTATATTAAGGAAGTTTTGCTGGGTCTTTCCCAGGATAAATGCCGTGTACTCTTGTGATTGTGTTTCTCTCAGTGATCCTATCTATGCTATTGTTATCTAGTAAATTGAAAGTAACCTAATAATAGCAGAAACTTTAACATGGTATTAGAGCTAAGTTGAAGAGAGCATCTTTCACAGGACACTTTTGCCGTACAAGAAAATTAGGGCTTTTTATTGAAGAAGAATTTCAGCCCCAAAACCATCTAGAAAAGTGCACCCTTCCTCAAGGATCACTTTGGCATCCTCAACGCAACTTTTCAGTGGCTAGATCTTTCGGAAAGTAAAACCCTAGTTTTCACAAAGTACCAGAAGTACCAGTGTACCAGAAGTACCAGAAAACTAGAAGCACCAGTCTAGAAATCCGCAGATCAAGTTTGGAGGGGTAAAAGTTGGATTTTCTGAAATCTAAACACACCAGGCTACTCGCCTCAGTCCAATGCATCTTTTGGTGAGTTCAGTTTTCAGATCCAAGAAATTTGATTTTTCTATTATTTTTATAGCTCGGAGGGCTAGGGTTTCTATTGCAAGAAAGAATGGCTACCAGCATGAGGGTAGAAGACAGGCTGGAAGGATCCAGAAACTTCAGATCTTGGAAGCATAGGTTGCAGATGATTCTAGATGAGAATGATCTCCTAGAACATGTTACAGTGGGTGTACCAGAACCAGATGAAGAAGAGCAAAAGACCAAGCATAAGAAGAATGAAAAGAAAGCAAAGAGAATTGTGTCAAGTTCAGTAAAGGATCACTTGATCCCTCATATATCCGAACTACAGATAGCAAGACAAATGTATGAAGCACTCAACAGGTTATATGAAAGCAAAGACATTAGCCGGAATCTTACCTTAAGAAATCAGCTTCGTAATATGAAGATGGAAAACTCAGAATCTGTCACATCCTATCTTATGAGAGTTTCTCAGATTAGAGATCAACTTGCAGCTATTGGAGATGTCATTAGTGACAAAGAGCTTGTAACCACAATCCTAAATGAGTTTCCAACATTTTGGATTCCTTTTGTACAAGGAGTGTGTGCAAGAAGCAAGTTACCGAAGTTTGATAAGTTATGGGCAGATTGCACACACGAATAATCTAGACTTGCAGACCAACGAAAGAGATTAATTGTTGATGAAGAGGAAGCTCTTACAGCTCAAAAGAACAAAAGAAGTTCCTTCAGGAAGAACAATAAAGAAGCTAACTCCGTAAGAGTTCCAGATAAGAAGAAAGATGTTTCAAAGATTAGATGCTACAACTGTCAAAAGTTGGGACACTTTTCCTATGACTGTCCTCAAGGAAAAGGGAAAAGAAAGTATCAAGTACATGTGGCAGAAGAAGAGGAATCTCCTCCCTCAAAGAAATCTGAACCTCTTATGGGTACGGAAGATGCATACCACACCAGGGATGTTTAGGATTGGGTGCATGCACCTTGGCAACATAGGATATAACAAAAGACAAACAATAGACAAACCTTTGGCATAACCTATACAATCATAGTGGGAGGCAAAACGAGAATACCCAGTGCATACCAATTTCATACCAAGTGTCCATGTAACTAGCATGGACCTCACTGTGATCAATCCCTGTCCATGGTGCATTTCAAATTCAAAACACACTCAAAGGTTTTCAATACTATGCATACAATGATAAAATATACATGCTATTGTCATAACTAAATGAATAAATATGGTGCCAACAATAAATGCGCTATGAATCATCACCCTGTTAATAGCCATAAATAAGCAGATGAACAACAGATAAAATCATTTGGGTTTATCAACAGTTCGTGGAATATCATTCGCTGTTGCATTTTAAATGTTATCATGTTCCTTGCTATATCATTAACCCATCTCTTAAATGTGGCCATGTTCATAATGGTTTTACAAATCATTAACAGAGATAAATACAATAAGTACCTTGAATGTAATGTTCCCCAACTAGGCTAGGCTGGAATATTAGGTTACTGTCCAAAATTTGTTGTTTCTCTTTGGGTAAATTTTTCAAACACTTTGCATTAATACTGCTGGTAACTTTTTACAAACACTTTGCATATATGTCAAACATATTACATGCATGCCATTACACAGAAAATAGAAGAGACAAAAATTGGAACCCCAAATGAGTTCAATACACAACTTCTTATTGGCTGTACTAACAGCTGCAGAATAACACACCACACAGACTCCTATTGGCTGCTAAGGCAGCTGCACACACAGTAACAAATCTAAACCTGGAAATGATGCCCTGTCTCCTCAAATCTGCAGAGAACTGCTTACAGGTACCCTCCTTGGCCCTCTATTCTGCACACAGGGCACACGGCCCTCCTCAAGATATCCCTGCGGCCTGAGTAAATGATGCAGTGGCAAACAATTGTTCCCCATGACCTGCAAAAGGATACCCACGGCCTGTCAAAAAGCTCCTGCGGTCCTCCTCTATCCTCATGGTCTGCAACAAGGGAAGGATCGGTCCTCCAAGTGATCCCTAGCGGCTTCCACAGGTCATGTGCTGCGTCCAGTTGTCCACGGCCTGCAAGAAAAGGGTAGATCAGCCCCTTCCAAACCCTCCAAATGCCACAAATCCTCCATGGACTCTCCAATCCTCCATAAAAGATGAATCGGTCTCCACAATTAAACTCTACAGTCCTCTCAAGGCTGCAATGCTGAATAGAATCACCCAATAAAGCTCAAGTGTAGATCTGGAATGGATCTTCTCCTTTGTCTAGCAAGGGTGGGTGTTGCACCACAGAAACAAGACCAACAATGGAAGGGTTTTGCTAAACTCTTATGAAACAATGGCTCCAAGAGCACCATACAAGAGATCAATCAAATCATAATGCTAAAGTGAAGGGCTGCCCTTCTTTTTATTCTTCCTCCGAGCCTTCTAGATCTTTCCCCTTTTTGACCAAATCAAAACTCACCCTTATTTCTTCTTTAATTTTCACTTAAACATTAAAAATTACTTTTTAATGTTTAAACAATTAATAATTTATCTTTTTATTTAATGTCACTTTAGAAACATGACACTTTCTAACCCAGTGACATTAAATAAATCTCCGTGACTCCCTTTTTCAACTGACTATAGCCTATGGGAGTTGTATAGGCTACTAAGTCATCCTCTGTCATGATCAATTGGAAAGGGACATTACATTAGTATGTAAATCATATGTAATGAAGTTGGGCATGTGACAAAAGGTAAAACACTAGAGTAGGAAACAAGAAATGATACTGGGAAATCCAAGGGAAAGTTGAGGAGATGAAATTCAGGAGTCTATCCATTCATTTCTTTCCCTTCCAGGTTAGGTTTGAAATAGTCTCAAATTAATATCTTAGCGTATGGTGTATTCTTCCTTTTTTTAGTGTTTTGTTAACATGCAATTGTAGTTGTATTGACGCAGTGTATTAGTCCAAAATAAATCAAAAGTTTGGCACAGAACTTCCAAGTTAGGTTTGAAATAGTCTCAAATTAATATCTTAGCGTATGGTGTATTCTTCCTTTTTTTATTGTTTTGTTAACATGCAATTGTAGTTGTACTGAAGCCGTGTATTAGTCCAAAAAAAATCAAAAGTTTGGCACAGAAACGACAAGAAATATTTGTGTTTCCACTCTGGAGACATTTCACTTTAGTTGCTAGAGTGTGTCGACTTTATAGAATTTGTATGATAGATCCATGGTTTTAAAACTCAGCCTGCTCGGACTTGGACTCGGTTGAGTTGACCGAGCAGACCACAAACCGGTCCGACTCAGCGAATTCAAGGATTCGGTTCATCGGTTTGGTACCAATCCGGCCGAGTCAAGGCTAAGTCAAGCCTTGACTCGGCCGATTTGGTATCAAAGAGTGTTGATTTTTACCGAGTGTTTTCTCACCCTGCAATTTATCCCAATCCCGGTTTCAATCACTCCTTATCACTCCAAATGTTTAATGCCCTTTCCCAATATTAATGAAATTTGCAAACATTAATATGCATTAAAATTAAAATGATATTTGACTGAAACACATGAAAT
>JASDQU011177357.1:4753-18828 GCA_032191745.1 Picea mariana
AATAGATTGTAACTCATGATTATAAAAGAAAGGGTAGGGTGAAGGAGAAAGACACTTGACTTTATAGGTGTTGAGAGATTCAACATCGAGTATTGGATCATGAAGTACTATGGTTCAATATCTTGTATAGGTGAAGAAGGACCTTCATCTATAGATCATACAGGTCAAGGAGAAGAGAGAACATAGGCATACACAGGTGGGTTTCAATAGAAGGAAGCCATAAGAGAGTGTTGGAGCATACTAATCTTTCTGTACACATCCACGGGTCATAGAAAAGACACTCGTGTACATCCATGGGTCTTAGTGAGGAATGTCATGGATATCAGTGGGTCATAGAAAAGAAAGTCACGGGTGCCCAAAAAAGTGTGCCAGAATTGATTGTACAACAGGTCATCCCTTGTTAGGTTAATCTGTAGTTGTATTTCTCTCAATGGTCCATTATCCCTATTAAGTGAGCCTTGATTTTATCATAATAAAATCATTCTAAGCATTATTTTTCCCTTTGGGGATTTTCCAAGGGTATTTATCCAAAACGTTTGGTGTTCATGTGTGCTTGATTTGGTTTCCTAGTTTATGCTTCCATTGCATGATATTGAGTTGAATATTTAAATAGTGTATTGTTGTTTTATGTGATGCTAATCTGATTTCAGTAAGGAAATCACTAGATTAAAAAGTACCTAGGTGTTGGAGTAAGAATTTCTACATCTCCTATCCATGGAAAACAAGTAATATGTTCCCTTCTCTAATTTCTTCTTAACGATGTAAGGTTCAAACCATAAAACTTCATTTACTTTATCATATTTTGGATTTCCCTTCTTTTTATCCCACATGATTTCAAGGATTCCTTCACTAAAGTTTATATAAGGTATGTTTTCAATCTAAGGTTGTGAAAGTGTTTTTTCCTTGACCATGTCTTTGATAGCTTGTTCCCGCTCTTATATTTCTTGTATTCTTCTGTCTTGAGTATCTTTATGGATTCCAACTTTTTTCCTTGGAACTTTACAATATTTTATTTGTACTCATATGTCCTCAAAATTAGTGTATTTATGTAATATTATTGTGCTAAAGGAAAGTCCCAAGGATCATATTCAATGACATGTCGAGGCACATCAAACTCACAATCAATGTGATAATCAGGGTGGTTTAGATCAATTACATGCTTCTTTACCACCTACCAGTTGTATAGAATATCAAATGTACCATCCCCCATGGGAATATGTGCATGAGTGAGATCCATGATGAGAAAACCACCTAGGTTGGCAGCCCATCTTCTCGATAAAAGAATTCCCCAAGCATCTGGAACATCAATCACTACTATGTTCATGATGAGACTGATATGAGTGAAATCCATTAAATACACCTCCACATATTCTATGAGACCATACACTTTCACCTTTTTTGAATCAATTCCACATACATTTCCATATGAGTGGGTTGTTTTCAAACCAATTTCTTCCATAACCTTCTAGTAAATCACATTTGTTGAAGCTTCGAAATCCAACATACAAGTATTCAAGTGGAGGCCATTCACTCCCAAAGAAATATATAAAGGAGGGTTTTCTTCCCTTTGTTGTCCATGATACATGGTGTTCAAAATCACATAAGGATCTTCTACCTCATATGGTACCTTTAATTTCTTCAAGAATTCTCTTCTTACATATGGGATCTTGCACATTTCGACTAAAAGTATTGACATATTCATCTTCCCAATCATGACCAACACACACACACACACACACACATTCAAATGAAGTTCTTCATTTGTTGGCATAGGTTTTGGGAGCAAGCCATGCATTGGAAGCGGAAGAAGAGGAGTTACTTCTTTTGTTGGTTGAGGTGGAGTCTCTTTTTCTTGCGGTGGAGGAACTAGAGTTGGTAGTGGAGGAACTGAAATTTTATTTCTCCTTGCATATGTAAAACTTCACTTCTTCCTCAACTCATTCTTCGTTTTCTCATCCAGTTGGCTAACCACTCCTAGTCGTCCCTTTCTATCACGCCTTTTCTTGAACTCAAGTTGTTCTTGTGTAATATCCATACACTTGTTGCCTTGAAGAGAAAATATTGTATCAATGAAGTTCATCTAGTTTGCAGAACCTGAACCCTCTTCCTCTATCTGTCTCAGACAATCATGTTCTAAATGTTCTTTTTTACAATGAAAACACCATTTAAATTATTCTATATTGACCATTCCAACTAGGTTCAATGTGTCAAGATCCTTTTCCTTCTGTTGAGGCCTCATATTCCAACCTGTGTTTGGTTGTCTGAAAACCTAAGGTATTGGAGTGGACTGATTTCTCTCCAATGTTGTCAAACTGTTCATAATATGATTCTGACTTTGGACAAATTGAGTATTCATCTGATCAAACTTATGAACTAGGAGAGTGATTGGGTCTGGTGCAGTGTTTTTTGTAGTCTTTGTTTTTTCTTCTCAGGAAGTTGGCTTAGGTTGATGGATAGTTGATTTGGATTGTCAGTTGTCATTGATGTCAACCCATGGAGACTGATTATTTTTGGCTTTCATTGATGTCAACCCCTGGAGAGTGATATTGTATATTGATATCAACCCTTAGAGATTGATATCAACCCTTGGAAGAAGTTTGGTAGTGAATTATGGTAGCACAAAGGAATGGGTAAGGGACCCGCATCTGTTTGAGGTATAAGGGCATGAAGAGCAGTGAATTTACAGGTAAGACTATTCTAGATGGATAGTACATGCCATGCTATTTCTTGTGATAGGTGGAACACCACATAAATCCTCATGGTTAGAGAGTTATGGCCACGTGAAGTTGCAGAACCCTGATGAATTATCTAGAATATCCTAGAACGTAAAAGAATTCAAATTATTCTAGAAGATCCAAGAAAGTCAAAGAATTCAAATTATTATAGAAGATCCAAGAAGAAGTTGACCAATCAAAGTTCTTATTCATGGGTTAAAGTGGTTGCAACAAGAAAACAATTAAAAATAAATTAGTTGCAACTAGAATTGGAGAGTTTACTATTTGTGGTTAAAGTGGTTAAGTGGAAAAAGTGGCTAAGTGGACAAAGTTGGTTAAGTGGACAAAGTGGCTAAGTGGACAAAGTGGATAAGTGGATACTTCTAGAGGAAGCTACTTGAAGAGTATAAATAAGAGAGAAAGTGTGTCTTATTAGTATCCATTGAGCATATTGAATATATACAAGTTACTAAGGTAACCAAAGGAGATCTAAGGAGAATTTCAGAGGTAAGCTGAAGTAAAGAAGGACAAAATTCAAGGGAGGATAAAGTCTTTTGATGATTCTTTCTATGGTATGTTATTTATAGGTCAACTCACCCTTTTAGCAATAACTTTTTTTTCTAAAATTATTCAGAGAAAAAAATATAGAGGCCTTTGAGACAACATAATCAAGTAACTTTGATAAAAATTTCATCTTGTGGGTCGTTATATTTTGAGAGTTACACTCCGTGGAAAATAGGGTTTGTGGCTAGTCCTGAAACAACTCTAAAACACGTGTTTCGGGTAAAAACGTCATAACTTCTTCATAACAGCTCCAAATTCAGTAATACCAAATGTATTGGTAAGAGTACAATATGTATTATGTTGTGTACCATTTTCAGATCCATATAGAAAATATTCCATGAGGGGCATGCTCTACAAGTTCTCTCTCTAGAATAATCCAAAATTCAACAAGGTATGTCATTTTTTATATAACTCCTTTTATGGGAGGTTCCAAGCAATGAAACTCAAAGGAATTGCAGAAAAAACATTGAATAACATTGTATATTATTTTCAGATGTTTATTCATTACAAGTACAGAGTTATGATTATTGCAATTTATGGTTGGCGACTAATCCAAAATTAGTCGTGTGAGACTAAAGTAAAGTTTGATGAAAATGCTAGTCTCTTGTTGTTAAAGTTAAGGAATTTTTGCAGGTATGTGAACATATACACCATGTATGTTATAGAGTTACAAATCAGATTTGGATGATGAAATTGATGAGGTATTTTGGTTGAGGTATGTTACAGATAGAGGTAGTATAACAGTGAGGTCGTGGCACATGGTTTGATGTAATGGTTTATGGTATTGGGTTTATGGATACAATGATGAATTGTTAGATAAATTTTGATGGTTATATTGGTGTATGTATTTGGTATATGGTTCAGGTACATGTTGGGTACATGGTTGAGACAAGTAATTGATGAGTTGGCACATACATGAGGTGTATAGTTGATGGTATTGGTACATCTTGATGAGTCATAGTTTATGTGTATTTGATGCATGATTGGTACATATTTGGTGCATGGTTTATGCACTTGTTGATGGTACATGTTTAGGTACAGGTTGATGCATGTTTAGGCTACTAGTATAGGTTGTTTGGTGCAGGTTGATTGGTACAGGTTGACAGTGACAAGTTGATAGTGGGAGTGGTTGATTCAGTGACAGTGACATATTGTCTACATTTGGAATTTATATTTCAGGGTGGTTGGATGGGGCAAGGATAGGTGGTTGTATCCACCTTTCAGTTGTAGCCAAAGAACATAGGGGGTTACAGCCTCCTTCTGGTTGTAGCCAGAGAATTGGGGAGTTGGAGCTTCCCTCAGGTTGTAGCCTGAGAAACAAGGGGGTCAGAGCCTCC
Source organism: Picea mariana (assembly GCA_032191745.1). NCBI lineage: Eukaryota > Viridiplantae > Streptophyta > Pinopsida > Pinales > Pinaceae > Picea > Picea mariana. The sequence goes on from JASDQU011177357.1 coordinate 9,369, forward strand.
TTCCAGTTGTAGCTAGAGAATTGTAAGTTGGTGCTTCCTTGAATGTAATTCTTGACATATAAGAAAATAATTCTATGGTTTTCTCCCACATTGGGTTTCCATGTAAACATTGGTGTAGTATGCATTATGTGGATGTGTTTGTTATTGTTTATTATGCAATGATGAATTTTAATTCTTATGATACAGGAAAATATTGATGTTGAAAATATGAACATGGTTGAATAAGTAAAAGAATATACTTTGTGGTTTAAAGGATTAATAATTGGTAAAAATTTTCATTACAGATTCACCCCCCTTCTCATTAATCAAACAATTGGTATCAGAGAAGGTTCCTTCAGGAAACCGTTTAACCATTTGAAGGAGATCATGGATTATTCTGAGAATAGAGTACCATTGTTTAATGGTCAGAAAGGTTTAAATTATGAGATATGGAGTGGAAGAATGAAAGTATTTTTAAAGGCACAGGGGTATGATATTTCAAAATCAGTTGTTACAGGATATAGTATTTCAAAAAGGGAAAAGACTAAATCAAAGAAGGAACTGAAATGAAATAACAAAATTTCAATGGATTTCATTTTGGAAGGACTATATGATTCAATAAAGGACAAAGTGGGTAAATGTCCATTAGCTAAAGAACTTTGGGATAAGTTACATAATATCTATTCTTCACCCTGTTATCACCATAACAATTTTTTGATGAAATCCGAGTCTCGAGACTTAGCGAGGAGCTAAACTGGTGTAGAGACATGATAAAATGGAGGATGAGCCACATCTAGAGGGATAAGGCCAAATCTAGTAGAGGCACGGAATTGACGGGACTGGGTGGGACACAAATCTCAAGAACCAAAGATCAATGGTCATAGGCCATATCGAGTGGAGAACTAGCATGGAGATTAATTATTTGAAAGTGGGTCGATGAAAATACCGTGGTTTGGGATTAGGACCACGTGGCACAACTAGATGCATATTGGGGAGAAAAGAAGTCTACCCCAAACTTCTTTGCCTCGTCCCCGATATTGGGAAGCATATATAAGGGGGGGGACCCTTGTCATTATTTTACATTTTTTCAAATCATTTGAACGTTAAAAGTGGCACAACTGCTCTAGTCGAACCTAAGCTCAATAGTGCACAAAATTAACACATCATCTATTCATTCACAGGTATTTTTCACCATTACCATGGATCCTATTTTTTTTCCATAACAGAGAAAGATCCCTTGCCAAGCGAATAAGCCCTAATTGACAGAGACTCTGATGTGTTTGACACCAAAATAACTGTCTCACCCATCTCTATGTCCAGAGCCAATTTTTTAGATCATGTAGGGAGACAAATACCCTTTTGTGAAGTGGTCTAAGCCTCCATAATCCCTTACACCGTCGAAATCACATTCCCTTTCCCAGAATTCATAGGCTGGTGCACTAAACATTACTCACAGGAAGAGAGGGTCATTTTAAATAGGTTAGGGTTGGAGGTCTTGTGTAGAATAGATTATTCATCCATTCAATATGCCCTCGACATACCAGAGTCCCCTTCCACAACATATGAACCCTTAGAGGAAGAAAATCTAGTTATAGTTTATAGGGAATGTCCCCTCGAGGTCAAAAACGTATTTTTGCAGACAATTGTCAAACCCGAGAAGTATTCTGAGAGTCTGTCCCTACCAATGAATGTAAATGCCATGGTTATCGAGATCTAGTGGCCATGTTCCATACTCAGTTAGATTTTAGTTCTAGATAATGAAAAATATGTAGATGAGGTCATGTTAGGTTTTCTATTAACCTTTTTTTAGTCAGAATCCAGTTAGTCAGTCTGTATCATTTTTGATAAATTCATAGCTGATAATGTGCACAAACAACTAGTAAACTTCCAATAACTAAGGCACTTTAGGTATTACACATACTTGCTGAAAATGTTCCTAGAGACAAACAAGAAATAGTTCCTTGAAGAAACATTCATCTCCACGGAATGCAAGAGAATCAAAATGCTCATTTTCATAAATAAGATCATTTCCATAGTTTATAGCTTGATCTTCAATGTCAGCCTACCAAGAGTCCTGGAGGACATGAAATGTTACTTACAGCCAAATTCAGAAAACAAAGTAGGAGATTGGGTGATGTTCATGCATTCTATAGTAATTTGGATATATGGTTGTCAAGAAGCACCTTATCTTCTCCCTGTATTTCTAAAACCCATATTATTTTCCCTGGAGTTCATTAGGAAAAGAATCATCGTAGAGACAAAACATTTCCTAAATATGCACAAGGTGTCCAACCTGAAATTTTCTTTCATCATAGGACCATTTGTTGCGAAGACTAGATCTTGCTTATCTCAGATTGATGCAGGAGCATCCCTCACAACAAGCAAAACCAACGTGGAAGCGGAAGACAGCTGGAAGACGTCCAATGCAAGTTTTTGAATTTCCCTTGATGTGCCAAACATAAATAAGATCATTTAATGAAGGTGCTTTGGTAAAAATGTAATCAGACCTCAAGCCATACTCTCTTGTCTGAGATAGATAGAGGCATTTATAAGTAGTAAATGTAAGTAGGTAGAATTGAATATTTAGATTAGATAGTTCTAGAAGAAGGAGGGAAATGGGATATAGACACCCTCATTGTATCATTGTAACATTAGCAAGAAAAAGAAGAATCTAGAGCATAGGAGAATAGCAAAGGATTGTAGAAGACATCCATGTATAGATCTTGAATTAATAGAAGAGAAGTTGATTCAGACTGATGGTTGTTGTGTTATTCTCTGTGTATGTGTGTTGAATGCTCTACTAATGCGAATTACCTCCTGTTATGCATTTTCTATTATGCTCTGTGTGTGATTTCATGTGCTGAGATTGAAATCTGAGAGGGAGTGAAGTGAGCTACAATTGTTTCTCTCTCTGAGCAAGGATTCCTGCAAGGAGTGCAGTCGAAGTTGTCCACAAGGAGTGCATTGACAGAAGGCTCAAGGAGTTAAACTCTTGTTCTCATTCACTCAAAAGAGAGAGGGGGTTGCTAAAGCCACGCGAGGAGTGCGCAGGTTGAGGAGAGTCCCAGTCGTGAAACTAAGTGAAGTATCGAAGGGCCACTGCTGCAGGTGTGCACAGGGTCAAGAGAACTCAACACTTAGAAGTGGTTGAGAACTGCCGCAAGGAGTGCGTGCAGAGAACCCATTTGAATTTGTAAGCAATCGAGGAAAGCTCAAGAAGGATAAGGCTTCCAAATCCATCGAGGAGAAGCACCAAGAGTCTATGCATAAAGTGATCGAATAGCTGCTGCCAAGTTACATGCAAAAGAACCAGCATTCGTAGCAGATAGCTGAGAAGGAAGTGGACGATCAGGATCTTACAGAGAAGATCGACGAAATCCTGTCAGCTGTTAGATATCGGAAAGTTGCACAGGGTTTAAGTCCTAGCGAGCAAAGAGGAAGAGTCCTGGAGGAGTCATAGAGATATTAGAGTCATCGGGGTTTCGTTAAGCAAGAGAATCGAGACCTTGTGAGTCTCGAAACCCCGAGAAAGGATTCTAGCCGTTGATCTCAACAGGACGTGCATCAGACATCAAGTGAAGAATCAGGGTTTTTGAAGACATAGAACTCTCACATGTTGGAATCGTGATCTGCGATGTCCCGATGGGAGCTTTGAACCATCCATCAGCGAGGACGTGTGGCAAGAGATCCTGAAGAGTCGACATTTGGAGCATCGGGGTTTCCGAAAGAAAGAAACTCTTGCATGTAGGAATCGTGATTCGTGATTTCCTGATAGGATCAGATCCATCCAACAACAGGGACATGTGGTAGGAGATTCCGCAGAGTCGGGGATCGGGGAATTGAAAGTCCCGTGCACATGACAACGGGAATCGCGATATCCTGATACGCGATTTCCCAACGGGGTTAAGGACGTAGTGGAGGACAGGTGTCGAAAGGTCAACCTTTGCAGGGAGTCAATGCCAAGTGGCATCGACATATCACGAACTCAGAGGTTCATGACTTGGAGCTTCCAGGAATTTCATCAAAAGTTGCGAGGACACGAGGTTGCGAAAGCATGACAGGAGAATATCGGCATTTCACCGCATCGGGACTCGGGAGTTGGGAAACCAAGTGCTGGAAGTCGCAAGTAGCAAAGTCGCGATAGAGCCAAGGCCCCGATAAATTGGGATAAGGTCAGTGTTGACTATCGGGAGTCGGGGATTTGCGAGGCAAGTTGTCTACGACAGTGGGAGTGTCGATTTCCCGATGGGAGGATTCTCGATAGGAACAGGAAAGCGTTGGTCATTACCCATCGGGTTTCGGGGATTCAAGAAATAAGAATTCGTGACCACGAGACCCACGATCACGTGAGGTACGATTTCTCGATAGGATAAGGGAGATCATAAGGAGAGTCTTGTGGGTGTTAGAAAGTCCTGATAAGGGATTTGAAGAGCGTTTCAGCTCTTCGGGCCGAAGGAAAAGAAGGTCCCGTGGGAGAGGACGTGCCCTGGGTGGCGCGCCTGCGTCACAGATCCAGGCCAAAATCAATAAGTTCAGATTTTCACAGCTATAAGGGAGAAGATATGATCCACATCAGATCATATATAAAATAATATTGATGAGAAGACAAGGCCCTTATGAGCATGAGTATGTTGAAGGTTTTGACAAATTGGCTAATTTGGAAACCTGTGTTGATATGGAAGCCATATTGCAGATTACTCAAACACAACAAGTGGGGTCAAACCTACAACATACTTAGACACAACAGACCCCTCAGAAGCTAACATTCCAAGTTCCCAAAGTAAATTTCCACACTAAGAGAAGTAGTTTGGAGGCCCTAGGCACTAGTAGTCAGCAGACTGCTCCCAATAAGATAAAAAAAAAAACAATCTCCACAGATAGTAGATCTGGAGGAAGAATAGCCTAAGGAGCAAGTGAGTATAGATATGGTGGAGAGTGGCACAAGCAAGGAAAAATATGGTAAAATAAGCATGCCCCAAAGTGAAAGAAGCTCAAGAGATTTCAGTAGCAAAAAACACATTTTTGATAAAGCACCTGGAGTAGTCTACCAATCTAAAGAATATTTAGCAAAGCAATATGTTGTGAAAGGAATATTGGCCATGAGTGAAATAAGGGATTTGATACCCGAGGTGGAAAATATTTCTCAACATAGGTCTTCTTTGTTCTCAGATAGAGATATAGAAAAGAAGACACTCAAGATAGCAATTGTAGACGAGGATAAAGTGTCTGAGGTCAAGCTGCATTATGAAAACATTAGTTCCCCAGACAAGGTTAAATTCCACATAAACACCAGTGATATGTTGTATTTGAACTACCTGGGTCTGAGCTTAAAGGTTTCAAGGTTGAAAACTCATGCATTTAAGATGGAGGGACGGTTGAGACAAGAGAAATCATTCAACAAAGCTTGGCAGACTCACGTTAAGAGACTAGAATTTGAAGGCCCTCAGAGGGTAAAAGATATTTGGAAGAGAAAGACAAGATGATTCTGAGCATGAATAAAAGGATAAAGATGTCTTCCACAAAGCATCCAAAAAAAACAAAGCTGGTTTCTTTAGAATAAGAGAAAGATACATTTCGACAAGAAGCATTGAATTAAAAGGCCAAAGTGTTGTAGCTGTATAAGGAAAAGGTGAATTGGTCACAAGTACATACAGGAGCATCAGACATGGCTGTTGTTGCACCTTCTACTACAAAAATTGATCAAATAATTGATGGACTGGTTCAGGCTATGTCCCAAGTTAGCCTGAAGGAAGAAGAAATCAAGATCCTTAAGGGAGACATAGAAAAGATGCAACAAGAAATAACAATAAAGGATGAGAAGATGGCCGAGTTATAGAAAGAGAATCAATCTTTACAGGAAAGAGTAGACAAGTTGAAGACAAGGTTGAAAGGAAAAGGACTATTGTAGGGGGGAAAACACGTCATATGGGACTCTATTACTGCTAAATTTTCTATGTTGAGGGTGTACTTAAATTTCATCGATGACAAGGATAGCATGGCTATCACGGGAAAAAGCAGATGCACTATTGTGGGTGAGACACTGGTGAAGAAACCCTAAGAGTGGGCCTAGAATGCTATAAATCTGCTAAATTCCATTCCCACTACTGAACTTTAGACCGTTGGGGTCAAAGATAGGACCACATTGATCATTTGGTCTAGGAGGGTCATTGCCAAGCACAATCTACTTAAATCATTCCAGACTAAGGCCATGCAGATGGAGTAGAGCATACAAGAATTCAAAGATCTGTTTGAAGAATTTTTTTTCAAAGGACTCCCATCATTTTGGGATGGAAAAGGAAAATTGTATGATTAGGAGGAGTACAAATCTCACCTCTCCCAATGAAGAATGGATCACTCCAAGTTTGAAAGTGTGGAGTGAAACTTGAAGGGGACAAATCTGGTAGAGCATTTAACCACAGATTTTGAGATCCTAAATCAGTTCAAGACAATGAAGATCGGACTTATGACTTATGCCATGACTTATGCCACTTGCATTGACCTGGAGAACCTGATAAAGGAAATGATGGATTATGAGATCCCTTCTAACTTACAGTGGAAAGAGATAGTGCAGCTAGGTAGGACAAAATACAATTTTACGAGAACTAGCAAGTAGCCTCCAAGTGTTACTAGGATAGCATGTTCAACAGAGCACTAGATGAGACAAATGGTGAAGAAAAAAGCTGAAGAGTCAGAGGAATTGACTACAAATGCATGAAACATTTTTTGTTTGATCAATCATTGTAATCGGTTCCCATACCGAAACTGCCAAATGTAATTATTATAGTCAGTTTTAGAAGCTGAAACATTTCAATTCAACTATTGTAATCCATTTCTAGTTGAAAGAAACTCGAATTATATAAATACTAGAAGTTCTGAATGAATAAATGTTGGCAAAAGTGCAAGGACACCTTTTAGTTATTTTGAAATTCAATTGTAATTTTCTTTAGCTGAATTTAATACATATGCAGAAGCTTTTGAAGTCTCTATGAAAAGATTCTAATGGTGGTGATATGCGTTTTTTCTTCTCTCATTGTATGTATTTCTTGTTTTCTTTTATTCCATTTGCACTGTCTTCTATTTAAATTGGATACGTAAAAGATTAGAATTCATCATATGATGCTCTCGGCTTAAGAAATTTAAACTGTGTGTATTTCTTCTTAAATAATTAAGAATTCATTTCAGTAATGCTTTGATGCAGTTATTTGTTTTCTCCTTCCTCTTACACACTTCTTAAATGCAATTTATAACTCAAATTCATTGCCTCGTTTATCCTTTATCCTATGGAGACTTCTATCGGCTGGTCATTGTTTTCATTCACTTTTAGAATTTCGACTCCATACCCCTGAGTGACCCTCCCCTTCTTTGCCAACAACTTTATAAAAAAAACCCAAAACAAACTAAATCTAGCCACTAATTGCCAAAGAAATATCAAGTGACATGAGAGAGCCCTCTCTAAGCTGAGCAGGCTAGTTCCCAACTATAAAGATTGTTGAAATATTTAACTCTGTCGTTTGTCTATCAGCTAGACAAAATTTACAGAGTGCTAACGTTTTAGCACTGTTGTCGGGGAATGAAAGTGAAATCTTCCCTGGGAAGAGAATGACTTAAAGATTCAGTTTTGATCCTTGAGGGTGATAATGAATCAAATACCTTATTGGCTGAGATTATTTTTTCCGTGGAAACTCCATTACCAAAAGACCATTTGTACCAAGCAATTTGAGCTAGAAATCATGGCTCCCAAGAGAGTTCACACCAGGAGAAACCCAGACCCGAAAGCTGCAATCCTTGTGTGTGACCCTGAAAGGCTTGTACACAAGAGAAAATAAAGACAAATTAGCCCAGTTTTTCTCTTAGACCAATATCTATACTTTCCCAAAGATGGATTAATGAGCATTGAATACCTCGAGTTTGATGTGAAATTTGAACAAACTCTGTTCATAACTAAATTTGAATCTTGTTTGAATGAGGTCATCTTTGACGATAGGAGGTTCCAAGATTTAATTTTAGCTGCATTTGCAAGGCCTATGGTAATTCATACTTAGAACCAACAGCCTCTTCAAACCCTTACAACAGCCATGGCATCTAGATTTTCTCCTCTTGTACTTACTGCTCAGCTACATGATTTACCTCGAGAGTATAATCTAAGGATCAAACTGTATGATGTTGAAGGTAGTGTGTCAACCTAGAAACATCTAGACTGGTTCAATTATTTTTCAAACTTGGAAGTAGATTTTGAAGATGCAAAAATGATACTGTTTGCACAAAGTATTGTAGGAGAAGTGAGGAAGTGGTTCATATCTCTTCCAGTAGCTACTATCATACATTTTGAGGCCTTTGAAACCATATTTATTGCAAAATGGGGCGACAAGAAAAATCCCCTTCAGTTGTTAACTTAGGATGACAACATGAGGAAATCACTTGACGAAATAGTGCAGGAGTTTTTAACCAGATTTGTAAAGGTCTATAATTTGATTCCTCCTGAGGTAACCCCCCCCCTAAAGCTTCTCAACTCAGATATGTTGATTCCTTTGAAAGTGATTTTTATTTTTTATTAAGAGAACAAAGATCTTCTTCATTAGACGATATGATGATTGATACCATAGAATTTGAGGTAAATCTAATGGCTTCAGGAAAGATCAAATCTAACTCTGATAGGGACATGAACAAATCTCAAGATAAGGCACAACCTTCAACCTCACAAACATCAGAATAAATGTTTGAAATGATGATGAGAACCATGGATATAATGATGCAAAGAATGGCCTTAGATAATAGGCCTAACCTCAAAGAACAAGCTGATGGTCCACCCAGAAATCTGAGGAGACCAACAATCCCACAAATTAGACAAAGAGAACAAAGAAATAAGGGGAATCAGGGAAATCAAGGATATCAAAGAAATAAGGGGAATCAGGGAAATTAGGCGAATCAAGGAAATCAAGGAAATTAGGAGGATCAACAAATAAGACCTCCTTTTCAAAATAATTATGTAAATGAGAATTATGATGGATATTTTGAAGACAACATGAACTGTTGTGATGATAAAGAAACATAGGTGTTTTTTACTAAAGAAGAACATAACCACTTCATGGATGCAAGTGAGATATTCATGCAAGAGGAGGAGGAAATGTTATCAGTAGTAAAGGAATATTACCAAATAGGATTGCAGAATGCCATCATGCAATTCTAGAGACAATACAATCTTCGAAATTAGAAAGTGCCTGAAAACCCCCCAATGGGAAATCCTCCAAAAGGAAACCCCACCAAAGAAGTCCAGTGTAACATACCCTCTTCAAGTGAGCCCCAAAAATACTCTGCTACAAAATATGTTGTAGACAAAGGAAAGTAGAAAAAAGACCCCCAGAAGAAAATACTAGAAGCAAGGAAAGAGATGGTCACCAAAGAGGTAGAGAAAAACTCATCCTCCTTTAATTTTGAAAATGAGATGGCCAAGATTAAAATTTATGTACCATTCAATGAATTG
>JASDQU011177358.1:4465-26535 GCA_032191745.1 Picea mariana
TTGACTATGTAACCCTGTAACCCTCTGTATGCAAAGAAAATTACATGTGGGAGAATGTTGGGTATGTGTTATATTCTTTTCACAAGTAGTAGTGTATGCATTGTGCTGGGTGCATAGTGGGGTATGAGGGGGGCCGCTAGGCCCCCCCGATAATTTTTTTTTCTTGGGAAACATGTTTCATTTTGCCTCATTTTTTGTGTTGCTTCAATTTTCGTGTCCATTATTGGGAGGTTTTTCGATACATAGTTTTTTCCGATGGTTTTCTATTTTCGATTAAGGAATTAGGGTTGTTGACTAATCTAGGTCATTGGGTTAGGGTTTTGTATGCCGTTGTCTCCTATATGTATATTGTATTGTAAACAATGTATCACTATGCATGAATATGGAATATGCTGGTTTTCTTGGTTTGGGTTTCTGGGGGAAAAATATCTGTGTAATGTTTGTATTTTCCATTGTATATTTTCTGTTCTTTTACTGAAAATTTGTTTGTAGTAAATATTGTACAAGGTTAAAATCTACATAGCATCCTCGTACTCCCAAGTTGAATCCTCATGACCATACCAGAACCATTGGACCTTTACTAGATCTATGGATTGATTCTGGAGCTGCTTGATATTCTGGTCTAGAATGCACATCGGATGCACCTGAAAAGAACCTTCTTTCTTCACCTGAATCACATTCCAATCAATAACATGATTAACATCATGTATATACTTTTTGAGCAATGATACATGTAATACATTATGAGTATACATGTATGTAGGCAATGCAATCATATATGCCATAGGCCCAATCCTCTCTAGGATTTCAAATGACCCACAAAAACAAGTTGCCAACTTTGAACAATTCCCCAACTTCAGGGAACTTCTGTTGGCCTTCACTTTCAAGAATACATGATCGCCCACTTTTAACTCCATGTGGGTTCTCTCTTTGTCATCATAGCCTTTCTGCCTGTCTTGAGCATCCTTTAAATTCTATTTAATTTTTAACATCTTCTCTTCCATTTTCTTGAGCAATTATGGCCCAACCACTGCTCTGTCTTCTAGGTTGTCCCATCTTACTGGTGTGTTGCACTTTCTTCCATAAAGTGCCTCAAATGGGCTCATCTTTAGAGATGCTTAGTACCCATTTTTGTAAGAAAACTCTACCAAGTGTAGGTAGTCTTCCCATTTTGATGGTTTATCCATCACATACATCCTCAACATATCCTCGATTACTTGATTCACCCTCTCTATTTTCCCATCATATTCTGGATAATAGGTTGTGCTAAATTAAGATTTGTTCCAAATCCTTTAAACAATCCTTTCCATAATTTCGATGTCAATTTTGGATCTCTGTCAAACAATTGTCTTGGGTATACCATGCAATCGAGCAATTTAATTCATATAAATATCACAACATTAGTTTCTTTGCGAGTGAGCTTCATTGGAATGAAATGAACAACTTTGGTAAGCTTGTCCACCACTACCATGATATAATCATGCTTCTTGCTTGTTCTAGTAAGTTTGGTGATGAAGTCCATTGTCATCACTTCCCACTTCCACTCAGGGATAGGTAATGGATACAACAAACCTACTAGGTGTCTATGCTCATCCTTGACCTTTTGACACTCCAAACATTTGGCAATAAACTCTGCAACTTATTTCTTCATTTCTGGTCAATAATATTGGCTCTTGACAACTGCAATAATTTTTTGATACCCTGGGTTCCTAGCATAAGGTACATTATGCATTTATTTCAATATCATACTCTTCAATTATTGGGAATTTGGATCATAAATTATTCCTTTGTACATGAGAACTCCGTCCTCTCCCAAATTGTCATCTTCAACTTCCTGCTGCAAAATACCTTGTTGTAATTTTGTTACCCTTTCCATGTAATGTAAATCTGATTTGGTAGCCTCCAAGATTCTGGCCTTCAAATTTGTTCGGTACATGCTAATGGTTGTGGCATGCAACACATGCACCCTCTTGCTAAGTGCATCAACTACCTTTTTCTCTTTCCCTTTGATATTATTTATATCAAAGTCATACTCACTAAGAATCTCTAACCACCTACTTTGTCTGGAATTTAGAGCTGGTTGTCCAAATAAATATTTTAGAACATTATGATCTGTCCTCAACTCAAACCTTTTCCCCATGAGGTAGTGTCTCCACATATTCAGGACATGCACTATGGCTACCAAATCCAAATCATGAGTATCATAGTGTCTTTAATTATCCTTCAACTTCCTTGAATCATAACATATAACTTAACCATTCTGACTGAGGACTCCACCAAGTTCTTCTTTACATGCGTAGTACATAAAATAAAGTATTCATTTGGATCTACAATCCTTAGTATTGGAGCACTGGTTAATATATTCTTCAAGTGATGAAAAATCTTTTCACATTCCACTGTCCACTGAAACTTCACTCCCTTCTTTTGCAAGGAAGTGACCAGGTGTGCGATCTTTGAGAATCCTTCAATAAATCTTCTATAGTATCTTGTAAGGCACATGAATGATCTGACCTCTGTCACATTCTTAGGTGCTGACCATCCTCTAATGGCCTCAATATTTTTTGGATCCACTACTATCCCTTCTTATGAGATTACATGTCCCAAATAATGGATTTGGTTCTGGTAAAATGAGCATTTGCTCAATTTGGCATACAATTGATGCTCCATTAATACATGTAGTACCAACCTCAAGTGTTGTTCATGATCTTTCTCCTACTTGGAATATATAAGAATTTCATCCAAGAAGACGATGACAAACTTATCCAGGTATTCTCTAAAATGTCATTCATTAAACACATAAAAAACAACTGGTGCATTTGATAACCCAAATGGCACCACTGTGAATTCATAATGGCCATACCTTGTTTGGAAGGTAGTCTTTCTGATGTCTTCTTATTTAATTCTTACTTGATGATAACGTGAACTAAGATCAACCTTGGAGAATATTTTTTCATTCTTGAATTGATCAAAGAGATCATCGATGCTTGGAAAAGGGTACTTATTCTTCACAGTTACCTTGTTCAACTATCTGAAGTCCATGCAGAGTCTCAAAGTTCCATCCTTCTTCTTCACAAACAAAACTGGGGCACCCCAAGGTGACACACTTGGGCATATACACCCCTTATTCAAAATCTCTTCAAGCTTCATTTGCAACTCCTTCAGTTTGGGTGTACTCATTTTGTAGGGAGTCTTGGATACTTGAGCTTCTCCAAGAATCAAATTTATGGAGAAATCAATGTCTCTTTTAGGGGGTAATCCTGATATTTCTTTAAATACATCCCCAAAATCCTTTAGGAATTCATGATCTTCAATATTTGACACCTTATCTTTAGATGTCTCTTCCATATGAGATGAAAATATTTGACACCCTTTTTTGTAACACTTCTTTAGCTGCATTGCTGAGATTTATCTGATAGTTATTTCTCTAGAAATTCCCTAAAATGTCCTTCGGTTCTCTTCCCCGTCTAGGTAAGTAAATGCCTTTTTATGACAGTCTAGGATAGTATGGTTTTGGTCCAACCAATCCATTCCAATTAGATAGTCATAGGAACCTAAAGGCAAGATGTTCAAATATTCCTTGGTGTTCAGTCCATTCATGTCCATATGACATGACTTAGCCATCTCATTAACTTTTCTTTTGGCTCTGGTAGCCAGTTTCACCAACCAAAATTTTCCATGCTTGCTTCTTGGAAATTGTAATCTTTCCACCATCTTAGGATCTATATAACTATGACTAGCTCTTGAATCAATTAAAATAACAATGGCATGGTTGTTGATGATACCTTCCACTTCAATCATATGTGACTAAAATTCTTCTTGCTTGTTGTCCAGGGCTACATAGATCCTTGGTACGCTTCTGCCCATGTCCTCCACTGTTTTATCTTATTGTACATTGTGAACAATCCTCACCTTTTCACCCCTTTGGGGATAATATATGAACATATGATCTCCTTTACAACCCCAACATTGAATAAGTTGTTGCCATAACACCCTCTTACTAGGCTCTAAACCCAAATTGTAGCATCCCCAACTTTAGGCCGTTGGGCTATGCCACATAACAATTCTTCATTTCTACTGTATATATATATATATATACAAATTTAAAGTAGACAGATACATTCCTATAATGCATAGATTCATGCAAAATAACAATAAGCTTGCACATACATCATACACATGCAATAATCTTAATTATAAAGACATGTACAAATACACAACATGCAATTGGACACATAATTGATACTTATCATTTTATAGAAGACCACCAACTACATCACATCCACCACAATAGCATACAACTAGTGTCCATAGACATATAGTCTCCACAAAAGTCATATCATCTGATATCAACCTGCATAAACAATATCATGATACACACTTAGTCATCTGGGCCATTCTTCCACTCATATATGTGATATCTAGAAGAGCATCTTCCCTCAGAAAGTAAAACATCGACAATGGGCTATCTGGAATATTCTTCCCAAGCATAGAAGAATAACTGTCCATGATTTCTGAGCTTGGACCATTCGCCTAATTGGGCCATTCCTCTGGCACTAATCATAGTGAAACTTAGAGAGAATGAGTCTTCCCTAGGGAATTCTTGTACCTGATTGATGATCCTGAACCATTCACCTAACTGGGCCATTCATCCGACACTAATCACAATGCAACATTGAGATAATGAGTCTTCTGTATGGAATGACTATCTAGACCATTTCCTATGGAAATCATTGTCTTGCACCAACCTCCAAAACAAACCATTCTTCGAAACTGCTCACAAGTGTGAACTTTGAAAGAATGATTGCTCAACGAGGCAAACCATTCTACTTGACAACTACTCAGAGTGACTTCCAAGAAGAATGACTGTACTAGACCATTCCCCCACACTGGCCATAAGGGGAATCACTGTCTATGGTACATCAACAATATATCAGACCATTTTCATTATGAAAATGACTATCCGATATGGAACATTTTCCAAATTGGAAAATTACTGTTCATTAGAAATATCGAATGACTTTCCAGATTGGAAAGGAACTTCCCAACCTGGACCATTTTCTACACTGGAAAAGGACTGTCCATAAATAAATAACATATCATTTCTCTCTACCAAACTCAAAGTAATCGCTTCCTTTTTCAATAAGGAATTCATCTCCACAATCCCTAGCTTGTCCCTTAAGTACACAAAATTTTAATAGTGGATAGAGGCCTTACCAAAATATCTTCTATCTTCTCATTTGTGGAGATATACTAGAGAGCCACTTCTCTCCTCTGGACTTTATCATGAAGAAAATAATGCTTAATCTCAATGTGCTTTGACCTATCATGGAACATCGAGTTCTTTGAAAGCTTCACATAGCTCTAATCATCACAATATATCATGGTCGAATCCAACACCTGATCAGACAGTTCATAAACCAACTTACGAAGCCACACTGATTCTGTACAAGCATCACAAGCTGCAATATACTTTGCTTCTGTAATGTTGAGTGCAACAAAATTCTGTTTTTTGCTAGCCCATGAAATCGTGGAAAATATCAAACTGAAACATATCCAAGTAGAACTTCTTATGTCATCTACACTCCCTTCCAAATATGAATTGATAAATCCATGCAACTGTATATCATAACTTAAACGTCCCATAGAGAAAATATCTGGCTGATTATTCTCCAAATACATTAACGAGCCAATCAATTGCTAATACAGAGACGAGTCTATTGGATTAGAGTCTCTCAACTTCTTCAAATTTGTCATCATGGGATTTTTCCATGGATTTTCAATCCATCATATTAGACTTCTGAAGAACCATTTCAATATACTTCCTCTGTCATAGGAAGTTTTCACCATGCTTCTCCTTTACATGAGAGGTTCTGCACCAAGTTTGCTTGAATTCATACAAGGTCTTCTTCCATTTGCATACAAGGGTCTCTTTCTGGTATACTACAAAACCTTTAGGTTGCTCTACATATTCTTCTTCTTCACTTACTCTGTTGAGAAGAACAATCTTTACATTCATCTGATGTAAACTCCAACCCATGGATACTGCAGGAGATATAACGGCTTAGGTAGAGGTATATCTTGTTACTAGAACAAATTTTCATCGTAGTTTTCTCCCTCCTACCGGGGGAACCCTCTAGCACTGAGTCTTGCCTTATATCTATCAATGCTTAATTTATGCAAACCCCCCTTCTCTCCTCGGGGTTGCGTGACCTCCCGGTCAAGGATATTAAACTATCTGAGCTAGATTAGATCCTCTAGGCCTTGCTGGCCCCGAACTGAATTAAACACAAGCCCTTCTATCACCTTAGGTGTAGGTTATATGAAACTTGCAGGCCCCTTTCCTTAGTGCTTTAAAATATTGAAGTTTTGGGCATTATCTACTTTATGCTATCCCTTCTCCACATGAAACCTCGACTATGACCGGAGGCTTAATCCCCTGAGTGCTTTGTAACTTCAGGTTTCAACGTTCTTAGCAACAACTACATCCATTTTGTCGGAACCCCAAATCACGAACTCGTCTAGAAAGATTTACAGTTCTTGTCTCTCCCACAACCAATGACTGAGATTCGTTCAGACTCTGGTTTTTGGGAGTTCTGCATGTCTTGACACTCCTCTTCTCCAAAGTATCCCATAACTAGAATCTTAGATGAAGATCCACATGCCTCTCTTGATCGACGACTGAGATTCGCCCCTTACTCCGCTTCGGGCGACCTCTCTTTCCCCTTGACTCTTCTTTAAATCTCACAATTTGGCGACACGTGTACTTCTAGGTCAATGATTTGGATCCTTCACAGCTTCGGACTTCGATGTTTTTCACCCTTGTACACCCCGAATCTTCTGGTTTATGAATTTCCGAAAGAACTCACGGCTAACCACCATGCAACTCTATGAGATCTAATGGTATGGAATGATCCCACTTCCTCCTGAAGGTATCTTGATTGTTAACTTGGAAAAACCTAAAGGGGCTTCTCCCTTTCCAACTTTTCTCCTGTTAACTCTTGGAAGCTTGTCTCCCTCCGAACCTTTAACTCTTTAAAGGGTTTTCTTTGACACTTAGTCAGATTTGGATCTATGCACAACTTGCAACAAAACTTCATGCACGCTTCTGCGAGCAACCTCTCGAGCTACTCCTCCTAAGCTTCTGAATCAAAGACTCTGTTGATGCACTCCTTGTGGATGATATGCACACTCTGCATACAAATTTCAAATTATCTCTCCTGAGCTATGAGTGAAATAAGACTCTGTCAATGCACTCCTTGCGGACAATACACACTCCTTGCGTAAGCTTGTGGAAGAGAAACAAGTAAAAATTATCTACTGTTTCACAGATTCATACATTCAACAGTATAACTCATACATTCATGAAGCACAAAATAATAGAGAATATTTAAGCAACAACAACACCACGCATTTGGATCAATATCCCTCTGTTATCTTCATTCAAATGTAAATGGATACAACTATGATAAAACAACAACGACTAAAATTCAACAACAACTAAGTTACAACAACATCCTACTAATTTGTAGCTACCATCGTACCCAATAACCTAATCTCCAGCAACCTCATTTGGGCATAAAACACCTCTATTTATACCAGAGGGCTCCTAGGGTTCCCTCCGAATACCTATCTTCTTGAAGAAAAGAAATGAAAAACTAACTACCTCTTAAGCACCATTACATTAAAGTCTAAGAGTGAAACTCTGAGATCTCTCACAATTGTTTAACTTCCAAGCATTTAGTTCTTCTTCAGTTTGAGGGTGATACGCTGAACTAAAAGAGAGTTATGTCCCCAAATTCTTCCATAATGTTCTCCAAAAATGACCAATAAATTTAGTGTCCCTATCTGGGACAATACTTTTGGGAAACCCATGAAGTCTCACAACTTCCTTGAAAAACAAATTTGCAATGTGTGTTGCATCACTAATCTTCTTGCATGGGATAACATGTGCTATATTTGAGAATCTATCAACTGCAAAAGATATGGAATCACTTCCCCTTTGGGTTCTTGGAAATCCCAACACAAAATCCATGCTTATTGCATCCTAAGGCCTATCTAGAATAGGCAATGGCTGATACAATCCAATATTCTGTTTCTTTCCTTTTGGATACTGGCAAATATTACATTTTTTTACAAACTTCTTCACCTCTGTTCTCATACCTGTCCAATAGTATGAATTGTTCAATTGTGCAAATGTTTTGTCATGGCCGAAATGTCCTAATAGACCTCCACTATGTTTTTCCTTCAACATATTTTCTCTCATTGAACACTTTGGTATGAACAACTTGCAACCCTTAAAAAACAATCCATATTGAATCATATCCTCTGTCCACTGAATTATGTCTCTGAGCACATGATTCGCACATGCTTCATATGCTTCTTTGAAATCTCGATCATCACAGTACATCAACTTAAGGTGTTCAAACCTTAAGGTATTTACTTGAAATTCCTGCAGAACTAGACATCTCCTACTCAATGCATCAACAACCTTGTTAGCATTACTAGAAATGTGTTTAGTGAAAAAAGTAAAATTTTTCATAAACTCTATCCACTTAGCATGTCTCTAATTTAACTTCTCCTGTCTGGTTATGAATTGTAAAGCCTGATTATCGCTATACAAAACAAATTCTTTTGGAACAAGGTAGTGCCTCCATTTCTTCAAGGCTTGAATTATTGCATACAATTCCTTATCATATGTGAAGTAATTCTTCTTATTGTCATTCAACTTCTCACTGAAATATGCAACAGGTATATTATCTTGGCTCAAGACCGCTCCAATTGCAACTCCACTCGCATCACATCTTACTTGAAATGTCTTCTCGAAATTTGGCAAGACCAGGATTGGTTGTTATTTTATATTCTCCTTCAATATCTTGAAACTTTTCTCAGCCTCTTCCATCCACTTGAAATACTTGTGTATTTTCTTCATCGTATCCATAATATGTGCACCAATCCCACTGAAATTTCTAATGAACTTCCGATATAAACTCACTAATCCATGGAAGTTTCTCACCTCAAATATGGTCCTTGGTGATGACCATTCTCTGATTGCTCTCACCTTCTCGGGATCTATCTTCAATTCATTCGAAGATATCACAAAACCTAAGTAAATGAGTTCTATATTCATAAAAGAGGATTTCTTTAAATTTATCAATAGCTTCTCCCTCTGCAGTCTTCTCATCACTAATGTCAGATGTCTGAAATGTTCTTCTTCAGTTTTACTGAAGACCAATATATCATCCATATATACAATCATAAAATTACCAATGAAATATTTCAATACCTTAGTCATTAGTCTCATAAAAGTACTTGGGGAATTTGTCAAGCCATATGGCATAACAAGCCAATCATCCAACCCTTCATTAGTCTTGAAGGCTATTTTCCACTCATCACCTTCCCTCATCCTTATCTGGTGATATCCACTTTTCAAATCTATCTTTGAAATATTTTTTTCTCCACTTAAACAATCCATTAAGTCATCCATCCTTGGTAAAGGAAATATGTACTTGATGGTGATCTTGTTTATGGATCTTGAGTCTATACACATTCTCCATCCTCCATTTTTCTTTGGACTCAACATAGTTTGTACTGCGCATGGACTCAAGATTTATCTGACCAAACACTTGTCTAATAAATCATGGAATTATCTCTTTACCTCCTCATTCTCTTGAGGTGTCAATCTGTATGATGACTGATACTCCTGATGGGTGGAAATGAATTAGGTAACTCATCCACTACTATGTCAGAAAAGTTCTCCAACAACTCCTTAACTTCCTCAGGTAAATCGTCCATAGAAGTACTTGTAAGGATAACTCTAGGTTTCCTCACCACAACAAACTCCATCTTCTGTTATTTCCTAACTTCACTCAGAAGTTCCTTCCCACTCATGAGAAGTATACTTTTGCTGACTTCTTCCTTTCCTTTCTTCTCCTTTATTGGCATCAACATGTGTGTCCTACCATTCTTCTCCAAAGTATAAGTATTTTTTCTCCCATCATGATGACATTCCTGTCAAACTTCCAACGTCTCCCGAACAAAACATGACATACATCCATGGTAATCACATCACACAAAATCTCATCTCTATATCCTCCTATTTTAAATTCAACAAGGCATTGTTTAGTTACCATTACCTGGTGACCTTTCTACAACCATGAGACTTTATATGGCTTCAGATGTGCAGTTGTCTCCAGATCTAATTTCCCCACCATCTTTGTGGATACTAAATTATCAGTGCTCCCACTGTCAATTATCACTTTGCATACCCTATCTTTAGTGTTGCAAGCAATTCTGAACAAAATGTTCCTCTGCAATGGATTTTCAACCTCTGGTTCTTGCTTCAAGAGAACCTTCTTCAACATCAAAGATCTTCCATCTTATGGACCTTCTGCTTCAACATTTAGCTTCTTCACTTTTGAAATGTGAGCTTCACCTCCTTCTTTCTTTTTCTCCAGACATTCCCAAGACATGTGTCTTGTATTTCCACATGCATAACACCTTCTCTCTCCTCCTCTGCCTCTTCCTCTTCCTCGAGGAAATAATTTCTTCCACCATTCTGTCTCCCTCGGGAACTTCCTCCTCTTTCTAAGTGACAGTGTGGTTTTTCATTCTCGCCCTTGGGTTTTTGTGCCTTGTCCTAGACAATTCCCTTACCTCTTTCCGGACTTCTACCTATGCTTCACTGGATTTTTTTTTCTAGCCAACTTCTCTTCTGCCTTCAGTGCAATCTGATAAGCATCCTTCACTGTTCTCACTGTCATCATGGTGTTTTCATACCAGATCTCATACCTCATGCCATTTATATACCTGACAAGCTTTTCATCATATTTCTCTCTCTGTCCAGTTCTGATGCTCAGCCTGTAAAACTCCTCTGTGTACTCTTTCACTGTCATTCCCTTCTATCTCAGGTTCTGCAACTTCCTGAATAGATTTATCTGATAGTCCTTGGGTATGAACTTAGCTTTCAACTTGGCTACCATTCTATCCCAAATCTTAATCTTTTTCTTACCTATTCTTTGTCCATCAGCCTGCAATTCATCCCACCATAGCACTGGATGTCCATTTAACTCGGTGATAACATGTCTCACCTTCTTCTCCTCATCGATGTCTTCATAGTTGAAATACTTATCCATTTCTTGTATCCAATCAAGTAATTATTCAATGTCTAAGTTGCCTCCATACATCGGGATGTCTATCTTTTCTCTAGCTCCCAATTTGACAACCGCTTTCAACAAGCGTTCGTCGACAACATCTTCCCCTGTAGCTTCTTCAACCTTCATTTCTTCTCTTTCTACATCACTAACGTCTCCAACATTAGGTGTTCTCCTTTGCGTTGTCTCCATTATATCCAACCTTGCGCGAATTTCTATTATTTCTCTTTCTACAAATCGATTTTCTACAGGAGGATCTGCACGTCTTGTAGGCTTCATTGTGTTGATGTATATGATACCACTTGATGACATCAACCTACTTCTTTGTCTCCTTTGCCTACATAAATCAATTCTGTGGCTCTGATAGCACTTGATGACATCAACCTACTTCTCTCCTCGGGGTTGCACGACCTCCCGATCAAGGATATTCAACTATCTGAGCTAGATTAGCTCCTCTAGGCCCTACTAGCCCTGAAATGAATTAAACACATGCCCTTCTATCACCTTAGGTGCAGGTTATATGGAACCCACATGCCCCTTTCCTTAGAGCTTTAAAATATTGAAATTATGGGTGTTAGCTCCTTTATGATAGCCCTTATCCACATGCAACCTCGGTTATGACCTGAGGCTTAATCCCTTGAGCACTTCGTAACTTTGAATTTCAACGTTCTTAGCAACAACTGCATCCATTTCTTCCGAACCCCGAATCACAAACTCATCTGGGTAGATCTATGGTTCTCGTCTCTCCCACAGCCAACGAATGAGATCCGTTCGGACTCCGGTCTTCGGGAGTTTCGAACATCTTGACACTCCTCTTCTCCTAAGTATTCCATACCCAAAATCTTAGATCAAGCTCCATGTACCTCTCTTGATCAATGACTGAGATTCGCCCCTTACACTGCTTCAGGTGACCTCTCTTTCCCCTTAACTCTTCTTTGAATCTCATGAACTGACAACACGTGTATTTCTAGGTTGATGGTTGGGATCTCTTCGCAACTTCAGACTTAAACATTTTTCACCCTTCTACACCCTGAATCTTCCGGTTTATGAATTTTCGAAAGACTCATGGATAACCACCGTGCAACTCTCTGATATCTAACAGTCTAGAACGATCCCTCTTCCTCCTGAAGGGATCTTGGTCGTTAATTTAGAAAAACCTAAATGGGCTTCTCCCTTTCGAAGATTTCTCCCATTGACTCTTCAAGGCTTATCTCCCTCCGAACCTTTAACTCTTTAAAGGGTTTTCTTTGAAACTTAGTCGGATTTGGATATGTGCATTCCTTCCAATATACCTTCACACATGCTTCTGTGAGCAACCTCTCGAGCTAGTCCTCCTGAGCTTCTGAATCAAAGACTTTGTCTATGCACTCCTTGCAGATGATATGCACACTCTTCATACAAATTCCATGTTATCTCTCCTGAGCTTTGAGTCAAAGTAGACTCTGTCAATGCACTCCTTACGTAAGCTCATGGAAGAGAAACAAGTGAAACTTATCTACTGTTTCACAGATTCATACATTCAATAGTATAACTCATACATTCATGAAGCAAAAAATAACATAGAATATTTAAGCAACAACAAAACCACACATTTGGATCAATATCCATCTGTAATCTTCATTCAAATGTAAATGGCTACAACTATGATAAAACAACAACGACTAAAATTCAACAACACCTAAATTACAACAATCTCCTACTAATTTGTAGCTACATTCATACGCAATAGCCTAATCTCCAACAAACTCATTTGGGTATACAACACCTCTACTTATACCAGAGGGCTCCTAGGGTTCCCTCTGACTACCTATCTTCTCGAAGAAAAGAAAAAAAAAACTAACTACCCCTTAAGCACCATTACATTAAAGTCTAAGAGTGAAACTCTGAGATCACTAGCGATCGTTCAACTTCCGAGTGTTTATATCTTCTTTAGTTTTCAATCCGTTCAAAAAGATTTGCAGGAAATGCTAACGTTTAAGATTCCAAAATGATTTCAAAAGGTGTGCTAAAGCACTGAGTTGTCTCTCCACGTGTGATTTGATGATGATGCTCCTGCATCATTAAGTCTTTTTCACAATTTCTCATATACATTTTTCTTCATCACAACTTCCTTCCATTCCTTTTTCTTGACTGCTTCTAGTGGGTTCAAACTGGTTAAATTGATTGTTCTGACTTTTCTTTCTTTTCTTGGAATCTTCATGTTCTTCCTCATGTTTTTCTTCAATGTTGGAGTTCATGTATTCTTCTACAGATTAAATTCCCTTCTTTCCTGAAGGCTCCAAACTTCCGCCATAGGAACATAAATGTAGATGGACAACCAAGGATATTCAAGGCTTCTTTTCGAAGAAGACTTCTTCTAGAGTCAAACTGAACACATGTTGCTTATCATGGCCACTACTTCTAATGAAGAACATGGATATATACTTCATATTGTTTATGGATTCTTCTTCAATGGATCATATCGTTGGGGATTATCTCCCTCCTAATCCCACATTCATGCCTGAATGAGAAATATACATGCTCTTCTTTTGGAATTCTGTGATCATCTCCCTCCATCTGAGAGAGTTTATGCTTCTGTCTGCTGCATCTCTCTTTTCTTTCTACAAAGTCTCACAAGCTTGTTCTGGTTTCCTTTTGATTTCTGACTTCCTTCGAGTCTGACTCCTCCGAGTCTCTTTAAGTTTGTTTCTATCTATTATGATTGCTTCCCATCTGACAATTGTGTCATCCTTATAAACTTCTTCTATGACAACTTCTGCAAGGATTGTTCATCAAACATATTTCACAAGGGTACCTGCTCAGAACAAGAATAACAAGAGCAAACAAGAAATATCTATCTAGATGAGATGTTAGTTCAACTTGCGAACAAGTATAATAAGCATATATATCAATAATATTCATATGAAGTCGAGTATTCATTGCACCTAACAATAATAGAATATTTCAAAGACTTATTTTACAATTCGTAATGTAGCAACTATCACCCTTAATATACACAAATTTGAAGCTTAACAATTTAATCAAACCTGAACCTGAAGCCTCAAATGCTATGGAGGGTGCACTTGTTCCTTTGAAGACATTGAATCCAAGATTACAACTTGGGCAAGGTCTCTAATAATTTTCTTGCAAACACACTCATGTTTTGCTAGATGATATAACTCGGATATCATATACAAGTGCATACTTTTGAAGTCTTGTAACATCGTCCAACTTGTCTTCCAATCTGAAACTAGATACCATCTTGACAAGAAGAGATTATATTCAATGATTAGAAAAATCTAGAAACTCTAAAATTTCAACTTTGACCATAAAATCAATTTGAGCAGAAGTCAACCTTTGACATGGACTTTGAACAGTCAACCTTTGACTTTGAATTGGACCAAAAATTCAAACATTACTTTTTTTCTAGCCGAGGGTACCGAGAGGTGTGCTAGGCTAGGGCGCACTAAGATATCAAGGAATCGGGTCAAATTCTGCATCATAAGTTCCAGAACATAAGGGTTAGGGTTTGTTGCAACTGCCTAATAAAAAAAACCTAGCTAGCACTATAACTGGTTCCATAATGAGCTTAACAAATAACTTCCAAATCTATCTTCTAATGGTTAGAATTTCTAAAGATATCATGGTCCCATAACCTGTTAGTAATAAAGAGATGTGCTCATTTTTCCATGGAAAATATAACAATATTGTCACCCAACCATAGGCACAAAGGCCATCCCTGAGCACCTTAACCTTGACAGACAAAATAATTCTGGAAGTCGAGCAATAGCCAAATAATGTAGAGAACCTTTCTCCAAGGCTAGAGAACCAAGCAAGAATAAACAAATACCAAGAAAAAAGTCCAAACCATAACCAAGAGAAAGTCCAACCAAAAACCAAAATCCCAGTTGCAACATCTGCACTCCCTCTCCAAACTTCCACACCACTAGTCTTATGCAGTTGTGAGTGAGTGATTTTCAAATAAGCTCTAGCGCCCTCTATTTATACTACTCTATCTCACTTTGACTGGGTCGACTTCTCTTTCTGGAGGTTACTAACTCAATATTAAATATTCTCTTGAGCTGACTTGTCTTCTAGGGTTACTATCCAATGTTTTAGGGTTTCTCTTGCTTCCCAAAATATTCTAGTCTTGCCAAAGGTTACACGTGGAGGTTAATACCTCCCGTAGCTACCATAATATAAATAAATATGTCGCTGATCGATAGTGGAGCTTCAAGGCACATGACAGGTGCCGTAAGAATTTCTCAAGCATGAATGAAAAGGAGATACCTAATAAAGTGGATCTTAGAGACAAGAAATCTTATGCAATCAAGGGAATTGGACAAGCTACTATCAATATGGAATCAGGTAAGTCTATTAATCTTAGTAATGCTTTATATGTTCTTGGTTTGAAAAAGAATCTAGTATCTATTTCCTGCTTGGAAGAGAATGGAGATAGAGTAGCTTTTGTGGATGGAAAATTTATTGTATGGTCTAAAGATTCAAAGATAGAGTGGCCCCATCGACGAGAAACACGTTTCAAATCACAATTGGTACAAAAATCCTATCAAAAGCATGAATCAGGTTGACACGTGGTAGGTGTAAAGTGGGTCCACATCACCTTAAGTGACATCATCATTCCACGTCACATCTGATGCTTTGGAACTTAGTAACTCCAGAAGATTTCACACCAACATACTTTTTAAGTCCCGAACAAGTGTTCTTCTAAGCTTTGGGACTTCAGGGCTGCGAGACTTTGGAACCTCAGGCTTCAGAGGATTTCACTGCCGAACACTGCCCTACCCTCGAACTACCGAACGCTGAAATTATGAACACTTGCTTATCTTTGGACATGTATCCCTGAGTATGAATGATCCGAATTGGTTTCAGACTTCGAGACTTCAGGGAACTCTCCACTCTGCTCAGCTACAACCAAATTTCCTTGGAGTGCCAAACTGCCAAACCACTTGGGGATCCAACGAATCGCCTTCCCCCAAACGATCTACGATGTAGATCTACTTTGGGACTTTGGAGCTTCGAGGCTTTTTCCTCCTTTTGTCAAAATATTGAAATTTTCAAAAGCAATGAAGTATGAAATACTTGAAGGTTAACAACCACACTCATTTCCTATATATGACGACTGTTAATGATCTTCCTTCTCCCAAACAGATCTGATGGCCTAAATCTAAACTTTGTGGCCCTAAAACCATGGTTATTGTGGTTTCTTTCCTCTACTGGATTTCTCGAACCATTAGACCTCCTGAGCTTTCAAACAAAACTAAGGTGTTCTCTAAATGCCCTCTTGGTACTCATGGATGCTCTGAAACTCAATTTTTTTCCATTTCGACAACAATTTGTTTTGAAACTTTTGTTTCAATTTCCACTTATACGGCCCATCCATGCTCATTGTTGAAAACCGAAGCTCTGATAACAATTTGTAACATCCCCATACTTCCAGGACGAGCCGTGCTACTCCATAACACCCTCTTACTAGGCTCTAAACCCAAATTTTAGCATCCCCAACTTTAGGCTGTTGGGCTATGCCACATAAAAATTCTTCATTTCTACTGTATATATTTATACAAATTTAAAACAGACAGATACATTCCTATAATGCATATATTCATCCAAAATAACAATAAGATTATACATACAACATACACATGCATTACTCTTTATTATAAATACATGTACAAATACAAAACGTGCAATTGGACACATAATTGATACTTATCATTTTATATAAGACCACCAACTACATGCAAACCTTCCACTAACCTCCCAGCCTTAGACCATGCTGCTCAAAGCTCTCAGCAGTGGGTCACTCCCGAGCTGGGACTAAAGTCCACCTGGGTAAAGGGATTCCTAGCTAGGCTGAGACAATACAGACAACAAAAAGGATTTCATCCCAGGAGCCAACTCAAACTACCAACCTACAACCTCTCATTCCTCACATTCCTGTCCCACCCCAGGAAGTGTGTCGCTTCTCTGCTCAACAATGCTTCGGTTGCTCCACTTCCCTTCCAGGGCTTCAACAACAGGCCAGACAAGAAGTCTTAGAGAACTGTAAATGCAGTTGGGATCCTTCAGGAATTCAATTCCCCAACAATTCTCTCACCTGGAGAGAGTTGATCACATGCATGACAACCCGTCTCTTCGATCCTACGGGCTTGAAAACCCACTTCTTCAATCCAATGCTCTAGTCGATCAGGTACTGGCTCAGGGAAATGCAACAACATAAAACGGATTATGGAATAGGTGGTGGAAGTGACCACACTTAGGAAATGAATAGGGCACTGCACATACTGGAAATGTATGAGTGATGGTCAACAACAAAGTTCGAGTAAGGAACAAGTAATGGTAGTGGCAGAAACCTTCAGATAAGGCACAATACGGGTTCAAATAAAGTACGGGTGCACTGTGCATAACATGAAATGTATGAGGTAACTGCCAAGTGCGTGTAAGCTCCAGGGGTGCGTGAATGCTGCCGAGGTTTGATGATGGAGACAATGGCTGAGTGCGTGTGTCAATGGGGGAATATGGGAAAACAAACTATTTTCCCCATATATATTTGCATATGCCCCGATTAACACATGGCTCTCTAGGAGTTTGCTTTCTCTCCATTTGTGATTCATTCCCTTTTCCATGAGACCTAGGATAAAATAATTATCCTCACCATAGTCTTTAGGAAATAATAATATTATATTCTCTTGGAGTTAAGCCCTCAAGCTTATCCCTTTTTCCTAGTCTCACAACCCCTCCCTTTCCCTTCCTAGTGGAGCTTAGTCCCCCATACTCTTTTATCATGGTCGGTCTACCCACAACGATGTATTAATATTAATGATATGAGTGTGTACAGATACAAAAATACGCTCACTTGCCTTAAGCATCTAGGATCTCTGACCTAATCATCACATAAGCCTCCTAGCTTATAATAAACTGGCTCACCAGCCTATAAAACATATTCACATTTACAACTGGGCTCGGTCTTGGGGTGTTACATCTCATGTGGTGTTACAACTTTTCCTAGTGGTGTTACATCTTCGAGATCATTTGTTTTAGTTGTGAGACACATGACATTGAAATATGAAGAGTTTCAATACAAGACAACGATTTAGAAAATGAAAGCTAAAACATTATAGTGTAATGTCAAACTTATGAGTAAGGAATGTTTTCAATTCTCTTACGAGAAGGAAATTCCTTATCAAAACCGACGAAAAATAATTTATTTAATATTATCACATTCACATAGATTAAATAAAGAGGTTAAGATTAAGGTTTCACACTTATGAGTAAGGAATGCTTTCAATTCTCTTACAAGAAGGAAATTTCTTATCAAAACTGATAAAAATAATTTATTTAATATTATCAAATTCACATAGATTAAATAAAGAGGTTAAGATTAAGGTTTTTCATCATGAGATGGTATACAATCTGGAAAAAGACAATTGGGTGGATTTCAGTAGTAAAGAAAAATGGCAAGGTCAAATATGTGATTTAAAATTAAAAATAAAGTTGTAAAGCAAAATATGGTTTTCTTCTTTTACCCATTACATAATATATTATAATGTATTTTTTTAATTTTTTAAATTTTTTGTATAGAGTTTTTGAAATGTTTCAAAAACTTTATATAGAATTTTTATTTAGAAAATTTATTATTAATATGATTAATTATAAAAACCTGCATATTTAAATTTTTAAAATTATTTTCAATATTTATAAACAAATATTACCTACAAATTTAGATTTTTAAAATTATTTCAATATTAATAAAGAGATATCCAAACGTTTGCCTTGAACTTTAAATATTATAGACTATTTTTCCATCTACTAAAAAATCTCTGTTTAAATTATTATATCCATAAGTTGCAAACAAATCTCTGTTTTCTTAGAGTACAAAATGCTTCCATATACTCTCTGACAAATCTCTGTTTAAATTATAAGAGCTATTAGGATGACAACTCCCATAATACTACATAATGCCAACGAACGATAGATCTGGTCTGATAATGCCCAAGGAGTGGAGTTAAATATCTGGGTTTATCTCATTTGACATGGCAATTGAAGTGCCATATAAGGAGAAGGAGCTGCACCACCGAAGCTGTGAAAGAAGTGCAATGTGATCAGATGACCAAACATATGAAGGAAGTGAAGAGTTTGACCTGACTGCACTCTCACCAATAAGCTCCAACAGTGACTCTACCTTCAAATTAGTTATGGTATAAAATATATAGTCTAAGGTTCCCTTGAATTCACATGCAAATGTTGTGAATTTAGGCTCTCCAGCACAACCCATCCATGGAGAGTGGGAATTATAAGAAGAATAAGCACTGGCCAATGGAAGGTTATGCTGGAACATGGTTGTAGGTTGCAACACCCCACATGGATCCACCTTCAAATCCTCGTGAGAAAGATCGGCGCTACCATTTGCTAGAAGAGAGTGGAAATCGCTACTTGGCAAAGAGTTGAAGTCTCCGCATAGTACCAGGGGATTACAATCATTGACCTCCGTTTCCTACTTACAAACTAATTCCCTCATATTCCTAAGTAGGTAATTGACCTGCCATAGTTTGACGTCATTGTTAGCAATTTGAGAATGAATATGTGTATTCACTATGCAAACACGACGATCTGGACTATTTTTCTTGCCATAAGATTTGAAATTCAACATCATAACCTGGGCTATGTTGTCCTTATGGAATCATCATTTTGTGAATTCGTTCCACTTCGCAAGATCTGAACACATTTTGGAAGGAACATGTTTTACTAAATCACCAAACTCAGTGATAGTTTGGTCCACACATTCGAGTCGATCCTGCCTAATAAACATAGCACAACCATCTACTATCCATTCCTCCTCTCAGCCATTTCCTTTATAGATTTTTTCTTAGTGACAACTTTCCATTTGCACATTAAATTCATTTTTTTTAATAATTTAATTAGGAATTATTTCCCCCATACACTTGTCACTTGTTCCCTTAGTTTCCCTAATAAATCCATAATTTAATGAATTCTAATGTCAATTTCCCTCACCCAACCTAAAAGCGCTCCTAAAATTACTCCTAGTTGTCCCTTTATTCCCTCTATTTCCCTTTTAATGACTGACGCCCTAAATCCAATAAAAGTTAGTTATGTTTAATTTAAGAAATTTCTTTAGTTAGACTAGACTAGATACCTTTCTATGCTTCCACATTCTTTTTACGTTTGTTTCCTTTATTATCTTAATTTCCAATTTGGTATTCTCTTGCACACATTAATATAATTAAATCTTTAGATACAATTTTTACTCTTTCAATTCCTAACTTGATTTTTCTTCATCCCCCATTTATTTAATTTATAATTTAGTTTTAGTCTTCTTACCCACTTTAGACTTAGCCTCAAATTTTTAAACTAGGCTTAGAACTTTTAACAAGATTTTATAATTAATAAAAATTACCCATTTAATAATTATTTTAAGTCTGACAATGTCAA
This sequence comes from Picea mariana, assembly GCA_032191745.1. Taxonomy (NCBI): domain Eukaryota; kingdom Viridiplantae; phylum Streptophyta; class Pinopsida; order Pinales; family Pinaceae; genus Picea; species Picea mariana. The sequence continues at coordinate 25,066 of JASDQU011177358.1, forward strand.
ACAAATTATTGTTTTGTAAGCACCTAGGTTCATTGACTCAAGTTTTATTTTATACCATGGTGTGCCCTTCAAGACGCACTCCATGCTCCAAGGGTGCCACTCTCCTTTGATTCAAATTTTAATTACGCGATGTTCCCTTCAAGACATACTACATGGTCCAAGGGTGCCACTCACCTTTGACTAGTTTTGGTAGTTGTCCAACCCCAAGAGTCAACACTCCATTCAGGCGACCTTGTGAGAGACTAAGGAAATCTAAGGAATAAGAACCCTACCTTATTGCGCACCCCTTAGAATCTTCGTGAATGATTGTCTCAGTCTTCCCTCATGACATCGTGGATTTCTCGAACTAGTTAATCATTAACCTACAATTCGAGCCACGAAAGGAGTACTAGTAGGTTGTGACAGAGATGCTAGTACACCTCTCCCTCAATATCTAGTTGTTGTGCATGGCCCCTTTACTCCTTATGTGAGTCTGATTAGCAACCAATCATCAGTCTACATCCATCAACAAAACACTTCCAATGATCCATAAACAACATCATAATATACCTAGTCATATGTCACATATGCATAAATACAATACCCAAACCAATACAATCCACTCCACATAATTCTTCCACATCCATTGCCCATCCATTCTAGTTCACATAATTTTTCCACATTACTTCCCAATCATTGCCACGCTAGCATACATACACTAAATTTACCTGCCACCTATCACCTGCCACGTCATCCGTATGTATGACATATGGCACATTTTTTATTGGTCCACTTGGGCGCCTAAAAATGTCAAAAATGAGTGACACGTGCTAGCCTCTCATGTTGCCACATTGACTTTTTGATGTCAGTATGAAGTCATCCTATTAGTTGTATGACCTGTATGGATAGACCATGTGACAACGTATGGGCCTGCCATGTGGCACCCTTGCTTTGACTTTTTCCCTATTTTTTCCAAACTTGCGAAGGCCATAACTTTTTCATACATATTCCATTTGAGGTGATTTTTGCGTAGTTGGAAATTTATCATTGAGCTTTACGCAATGGAGTCATTTTCATTAGTATTTGAGAAGATCAATTCTTGAACATTTTGAATCCTCCTGGATCACTTGATCCCATTATAACTCCACATTTAAGTGCACTCGGGCTAGAGTAGTTATGGGATGGGTGACCACCTGGGAAGTCCTAGTGTTTTACATGCCTATGGTATTTTATAAATTTAGACCAATTTATCCCACATGCATCATGGGAATTGTTCTTCTCTCACTCTCTCATATATAATTGAGATGAAGGAGTCCCTTTAAGCATGCAATGGAGTGTGATGTAAAGCTTGTTGTGAATGAAGCATAGCCAACATATCTTTGTTTTCATAGATAAGCTACCCCATTATGTTATTTTGTGTTCTAATTTTTTTTTTCTATCTGTAAGGTAGCTAGAGAGGTAGTGGGGGGGCCCAGAGGGGCCATAGTGATA
>JASDQU011177360.1:0-24433 GCA_032191745.1 Picea mariana
TTGTTCATTTTTGAAACCATTTCAAGCTCTGAGAACTGGTAATCGACCACTAAGAAGAGGTAAGTACTAGCATGGATCTTGAGAATTCCCTTGCAAATTAATTTGTTATTAAATGATTTAGTTTTGGATTTGGTTAGCTAGTAGTGAGTATAGAAGATTTATTTCCCTATCTTTCACCCATAAGCAATTATTTTGTGGAATTGAAAGATATAAAACAACTATTTGAAGATTATTTTTGTTTAATATGTCTTCTGGGTTTTCAAATTGCAATGATTGTTATGGCTTCTTGTATACTCGTCGCTCCTCTTATTTCATATTACCTCTTTCCATTTTTAGATATGTTATGAGTATTTTTAATGAAAAAATGGTTTATGGGTCGAACACATCAGTTATAATGTTACCACATGCAAAGACTTGACTTGGGTTCAGACTTGAACTTATTTCGAATGTTAATTGGTGTCAACCTTTTGGTTTGTTAATGGAAATAACACATTTTGAGCTCAACATTGGTCTTTATCTCTGTCGAAATAATTTTGACATTGAGCTAATGAAACTTTACCATGTGCCATATATTTCCCTTCTAGGATATAGAGACAACCCATTGATTTAAGTCTGTGTTGCATTTTGGATCTCATACCCAACTTTGCTTTGTTTTAAAATCACTATCCAAAATCACAAATGGTCACGTTTTTTGGAATTGATATACCAGAGTAATTGGTATTGGTTGAGTTTGTATGGCGGTTTTTGGGGTCTTATATTCATACAACGTTTTTAGTATTTAAGTATGATATGGAGGTTTTGGCCAACCTCAATCAAAGATAATTGGTTTAAAAATATGAACAAGTTTTGTCATCAAGAAATGACGAAATTTTAAAAGTTTTCTCTTTCTATCTCAACTATGTGAGAAAAATTCCTTAAATTGAATTAATAGTATGACAACTCAGAGGTCATTTTTCATGTCTAAGTTAAATTTGAAAATATTGGATGTAATGAGAGAAAAACAAAAAGTTGTTAGACAGAGCAAGGCATCAAATATAGGAGAATCTTACTTTGTTACAGAAGAAGAAAATAGATAATGTAACCTTAAATGAAACATAAAATGTAGCAGTCTAATTAATTCACGGGTCTTGTATTTACTAACAGTAAATATAGAGGGAATTTTTTTTATTATTAGATAACTGAATGAAATATAACCACAATAGATGTTGTACTAAATTTTGATCAAGTATTCATCAAGGAAAAATATAAAAAGATGCTAGGATGTGGAAAGACAGAAGAACACATAACTCAAAAGAACGAAATGAGGAATCTCTGGTCTTCACTTGTATTAATTCTCAATGAGGAGAGTTTTCTCGATTACAACCGGAAAGAAGCAAACTTTGTTCCTTCTTTCGAATATGCATTTATACAATAGTCTTCAACCTCAAACGGTTGGAATTCTTCTATCTCTAGAATAATTAAAATTACAAAATATGGAAGCTGAAACACTTCATTTCCATTCTTCTTGATCTTCTCGTCATGCTGGCACGAGTGTTTTCTTTTCCTGTCTTCTAGCTCCGAAATAGATAACGTACACAGACTGTATCATTGGTTTCCAGGAGCACTACCCTTTCCCTACTCAATACATTTGATGCATCTGCCCACAAATTGAGCTACCAACCTGGAGGATTCTGTCAAATTATTGGCCTAAAAAATGTATAATTTCTTTTCCATCTGAGGCAATCTATCACCTATCCGTCTATCTTCTAAAATAATAGACTGCAGTTGTAGATTAGGGTTCACTAACCATCTATCTATTTGAGCAATATCAACCTGTTTTATCTGTGATATTTCAGTTTGGGCTTCTTCCATGTTTGTCTTAATGTTGAGAAGATGTTTGGCTATATCAATCTAACCCAGTGTTCCAAAACTATCTTCTTTATCAAGGCCTAATAATTCCTGGTTGAATAAACCAAAAGTTTATTCACAAGATTCTTTCACTTCTTTAGCCATTTTCTTGCCTTCGGCTATGGTGAACTCCCAAGTCTTCAATATGATATCGCCTCTGGTCTGCTCTGAAATGGACAATCCGAAAGACATAGATATTCCTTCTTTTGCCGATGATATAAATGCTTCTTGGAAGGTAGTTCGGGCGACGATAACCTCTCTCTCTCTTAAAACAACATTATTTAATGCTTGATCTATCACCCGAAAATTATTTTGGATGATTTCTACCTTAGAGAGCAGACTTAGTTGTGCTCCTTCTAGTTTCTTTCACAATTCTAGTGCTTGAGCTTGGAACATTGTTACATCTATAATCATGCTTTTGGTAGAACTTAATTTGGCTTGCAATTGTCGTACCAACTCCTCTTGTTGGATGACCCGTCCTTGGTTCACTTGGGCAGTCTTGTGGATCTCTTCAAGGTTGGTTTTAAGCTGTTGGATTTCTTGTTTGCCGCTGGCTCTCATCTGTTTGAAGCCCTTTTTGACCTCGCTTCTGACGTCCTCTGTTACAGTATTTGTTTTGTTTTGTAATTGGTTTATTAGCAAGTCTTTTTTCTTTAGCCGTTCTTTTAAAGTTCCAACAGAATACTGGTTGGTTGTTGCATAAGCCCTCAATGAACCCACTATTTATTCAGCGAATTCTACCTCTTCTAAGGCCTCTCCATCAGTTAGTACTTTGTATATTTTGAGCACTGCACCTGCCCTTTGGTTCGTTTCTCACTTTACCACAACTTTCCTTTTCTTGCTGAAAAAGAAATCGGTAGGAGGTATCTCTTCTATAGAGATTGGCGTTAGATATTCTATGAATATTGTCTCTGTATCGAGGTTTTCTCTAGTAGACTGTAAAGGCGTGACAAACTTAATGGGGCTGCCGATTTCTATAGACAAATGTTTTCCAATTGCGTCTGTAGTTGATTTATCTGGTGTAGCCAATGACTTATCTTCTCCTTTCTTTGTTAGTTTCTTCGCTTGATTTTTTGCTAGATTACCCAATATATCTCTCTTCGGGGTATCTTTTTTCTGAGTCGAGACCTCAATTTTCTCTAAGTTTTCTTGCGTTTCTTTTTTTCTAGAGTTTACGGCTTCTAAACTTCGGGTCTCTGTTTGTTGTGTATCTGGGTACATCGGGACTTCCCCTTGTAACACTTTAGGGAGGCTACTTCTTCGATGCCTATGAAAGTCGTAGAAATCAATCATTCTTTCGGGTGACAGAGCTCGAACCCAGCCTAAGACCTCCAGATAGGATCTCACTCCTCGAAAAATATCATCTTGAGGAGAATCCTCGTGTTCATACCTTTTCATACCACAACTACCCATGTGGTTACCCATGACCTTCTGCAGGTCGTGCTTCTTGAATTCAATGTTTGCCAACTTTATTTCTTCTAAGTCCACGACCTCTACTTTGAAGTGGCCGAAATACAATAAAGAAAATGCACCAATGTGTAATGGGAAAGATGGCCATACCTTTTTCTGTACTCCTTTGAGTTCTTTGTTAATCCCGTCGAGTACAGTTTGTCATGCGACCTCGCGGCACACTAGTCTGTCTGGTAAAAATTGCGGAAAACCATATGGAGGAACTGAACAGCCAAAAACCCTAATATAGGAGAAGTGTTCCTCGATGTACCAGTCTGCCACGCTGCCTAAGTTAGCCACAATTTTATATGAAATTCTAGGAGGTGGGCGACCAAATATAACAACATGCACAGTCACCACTACCCAGTTACATATTTCATAGAAGAAATATTTCGCCTTGTCTTCCCAGAGTTTTGAATGATAAATGTGAATTGGTTCTGCGCTACTTGGATTCCAGCTCTAGCCCATCAATAGGAAAGGTGTCATGAAACAGATGGAATCCATAATATAAGCTGACATGAAGAATGAAGTTGATTTCCCTTTGTTTTTTGTGCCCGATATTATGTAATTTCACTAGCCAGATTGCCCGACAATATTTTGGCCCAGTCGAAAGAATACCCTTTCGCCACTGTGTGTATCATTGGAACCCATGGCAGAAAAAAATGGGTTGTATTCTCTTTCCCATAGAGCCTACACATCATCATGGCTGCATACATGAACTGTGGTCGTAACGATGAAACTGAGTATGTGTCATGAGAATCAGATCTAAAATTTTTAGGGCACGAATACCAATATTTGATCAATTCAGAAAGGATTTTTTCAAATTGATCACACTCCTTCTTGTTGAAGTCCTCTAAAAAACTGGAATTGTAAGGGAAGTTAGGTGTTGGAGACAGCTTATAAATCACTTTTATGTGCTCTAGCTAAAATGATCCAACATCTACCTTCTGTGAATTGAATATAGTTCTAGTTGGGATATCTACATGATCCAGTGCCCATCCGATCATATCATAATAGGGTAAAATCCGCGGCCTTGTTTCTACCTTATGCATCTCTAACTGAGCAACAATATTGTATTTGGTAGACAAGTCTTCCTTTTCGTTGTTGTTTGAATCATCCGGGCAGTTTAGCAGCTCGTATTGCAGGGTGTTGAATACATGCGTCCAGGTTTTAACTGTATCTACGCTTTTGGGCGAGGTGTCAGAGATAACCTCTGCGTTCTAGCTTGAAATTTCATCGGTCGCTTTAGGAATTTTTCATGGATCCATGGTATCGAGACTCGGAGTTCTATTATCTATTACAGAGAATGAGAGTGTAGAAAACTAATTATTTCGCTAAGCCATCTCCGTGAAAACGAGATGTAATTCAGAAAATGAAAAAAATTATTTGCCTTAAGCATATCAATCTGCATAGATATTCATTGACAATGCATTTAATTCGTTTAGTCAAAAGATTTGGATGAGAAAGCAAGATCTTATTTGAAATAATTTCTCTAAATCAGCTATTAATGTCATTAATGGTCGATATTTTTTGATTCGGGAAAAGCATAGAGAACACTTGAATTTAATCGTATTTCAAATCAACACAAACTTTACAGGAGATAAGATTGCTTAAGGTGTTAATAAATCAAGTTTATCTTTTTAATTAATCGTGTTTAACCCTAATCCATTTCTGGGTTTGGAGTCCCGGGCGATCTTATTTCAGTTCAAGCTATGATCCCCGAATCACGAAATCGCGATTTGATCGGTTAATATTAATCAAGTTTAATATTTAATTAATCGTGATTAATTACGGGTTTCGTGACTTCGGGTATCGGGATTTCAGGTTGTCGTTTGAGACAGGATTCCTGAGATGCGAAGTTGTGATAAGACTTATTTATCATTAATCATTATTAATTGTTTAATTAACCTAGTTTAATTTAAGTTGGTTTTGCAATTTCGTATATTGGGACTTTGGTGGTCGCTCGAGGCATGGATCCTCGAATCGCAAAGTCGCGATGTGATTAATTTTTATTAATCGCTTTTAATGCTTTAATTAACATGGCTTAAAACTTATCGTAGTTTTGCGATTTCACATGTCAGGACATTGACATTCATTAAATGTTGGACTATTAGGTCTGTGAAACCCCGAGACCCGACATTTTGAAGATTGTCTTTAGTGATTTGACCTTTCAACTAGTGGGCGGCTCCATAATTTTTAAGCATTTAGGATTGTTGTATTAAATGCAAGACCCCATCAATGGTGATATCCAAGTGCGCGTTTGTCTTTAGTTCAACAAGAATTAAACTTATTTAAGTCTAAAGTTTAGAAAAAATATATGTTTCAACATAGGCTCCATCTAGGGATCTCGTCTCCCTGCAGGACGAGAAGAATAGTAGACCAAGTGCCTTTATTGGGTAAATGGAGGGCACACATAAAGACTTAAGATTTCATCCTTATCTCTAAAAACTTTCAATACTTAATCATTTACTGCTCTCGAGTTTAGGCTTATCAATGCCTTCCTTTTCTTAAAAACAACTTTAGATTTTCTTAAGATAATCAAAACAACCTTAATCGTTCTAGCAGGCTCTGTTCGATTTTGTTCGCATCAAGGTAAAGTGATTTCAGTTTTTTTAGTCAGGGAGCCCCTTGTTAGCTTAGAGTGTAGATCTAGTCGAAAAGAGAACTAGTTACCATAGTACATTATAATTCGTGTATAACAACCTTGCAGATATCGTAGACATTGCTTCACTGCCAGCGAGTTTGTTCAGTACCCCAATGAAGTTATCTAATTTCCCACATTGAATTTCCTTTCACCACTTCAATTAGTAATTGTGCATTTAAATGTTGAGATGGGGGTTGTTGAAACAAAGTTTAATTTTCTTCTCTAAATCCAAATCTCCATTTTTCCCTGGTTATGGATCCTCCCTTAGTTCTAAAAAGGAGTCAAAAGGTCTTTCAGGATTTTCGGGTTTCGGTGTTCATCTATTCACAAAGTATGTTTTTTAATGACAACCCCAAAGTCCCGGTACCGAAGTCTCGAAAAAGTGATTGTTTAAAATGAATTGAATAGATTTTAAAGTAATAATTAAAAATGTTAACGGCTTTCTAAGACTTTTACATGTTATTTTTCGGCCATCTCAACTTAACCACCATTTCAAATGTCTCGACGCGATTTTCACAAAATACCTTTTAATCATGATTAATTAAGGTTTAAAACATACTTAACAGATTGTTAATCGGTCGCAATTTGGGAAATCAAAGAGTCGACCTTGAGTCTCCTTAAACCCGAATTCCCGAAGTTGCAAAATTCTTAAAAGCTAATGATATGTTTATTAAGAAGTAAGAAGGTTTAATGATAATAAATCCCATCGCGATTTCGAGATTCAGGATTTCTTGCGTTAAAGAGTCGTCAGAGTCTCGATACTCCAATCCATGAAATTAAAGACTAACCCTTGATCATGATTAATTAAAGGGTTTAAACAAGTGGTTAGCGCCTAAATAAATCCCATCGCGGTTTCGCGATTTGGGATTTACTTGTGTCATACCTCTTGGGGACACGATGCTCAAAACTCTGAAACATGAAGTCTCGAAAGAATTAAGCGCTTAAATGTAATTAAATTAATTTTAAAACAAGCATTAAGGGTATTAAATAAATTTTTGTGTTTCACTATTCGGGAGTTTTCGATGACATTCCTTTCGAAATCTCAGTTTTCAATCATCGATATGTGGCAGTATCTATAATGGATTAATGGAGATATTTTTTGACATAAAGTGTGTATATCCAGGCATACCATCCCCATTAAAGCATTTAATTTTTATCGCCTGTATCGGTATGCTAAATTTAAGACAGGTTAAAGGTAAATAAAGGTTTGTTATTTTGAATTTCATTCTTACTTTCAGACTAGGAGCGAGTTACACTCAGAAGAACTCACGCATTTCTTCTCTGCAACAGGTTTTCATTTTAGCACAAACATCATGGCACCCATAAAAGCACCTAATAAGAGTGAGGAGGCATGTGAAAGCTCAAATCTATATGGAGATGTTATATCCGACACTATGCCACATGCTGTGGATTTAGTCAAATCCTAGAGGCAGATTTTTGAAACCTTGGACTATGAGATTAGAAATTGCCTTGACGATTTCGGAAATGAAAGGACTGAAAATAAACTCAGAGACATAGCAGAGTCCGAGCTTCACAAAATAGCCACACGATCGAGACTCATGCCATGCAATGACATGATAATTTGGGCTTTAGAGAAAACTGACATTCAGACAAAGAGCATTCTAAATAGCCAAAAAGTCGTCGTCGGCTCGTTCAGACCTAAGCACATCCAAGTAATGTATAAACTGCCCCCTACTTCTAAATACATTTATAATTCCGATAGAGGAATTTCAAAGAAAGGAGTGTACAGAATCTGATCAAACATATCCAGGTATAATCAAATAATGGTGGGGAATTCTAGCAAGATTTAGAGCTGATACCCATGGCAGTTATGCCACATCTCCGTTAAACGAATACATGGTTTATATAGCTTTGATGCTATGTATAATTTTTGGGAAGAAAAAACCTACCCATTTCCCTACAGAATGGGTGTCACTTATACACGAAGTAGCTGAGGGTTACAGTTTCAACTGGGGTAAATTTTTATCAGATAATCTAACTAAGGAGATTGCAAAGTACCAAACGAAAAAATCAAAAGGTTGACCTGCATATTTTTACATGTCTTCATATATTATGGATGTTATCTGTTACATGACTCCTTTCCCCTTGATGAATTGGAGATGGAACCCTGCTTGCGCGAAGCCCATTCATGTTTATCACTCTAAACTATGGGAGGAGAATGTTAAAGATTTATTTTACAAAATCTGTCACTACGTAGTGATACCTTTGCACCAAATTTTGTATGGTTATGGACCCCCTCATATTTCAGAGCCAATCATGGGAAAGCTCAAGGCGATTGCAGATTGGTTTATTGAAGAGGATTTCTCCTATGTCAGGGTTTTCGGGTGCTCGATTCCTACTCACGCACTTTCTAAATTCCTTCCTGACAGACTAGTGTGCAGGGAGGTGGTCTACCAAACAATAATAGGTGGAATCGACACAGAATTGAAAGCATCTCAGAAGAAGTTCTGGCCACTTTTGCTTGTACAGATTGGGAAGTGTTCACTGCTTAACTTTGTTCATTCCAATGTTGAAGTCGCAGCACTGGAAGACATCAAATTGGTAGATCTTGAACTCAGAAAACATGAACCTTATCAAATTGTAGAAAATCATCTTGCTCATTACAATATGAAAATGTATGAACATAAAGCTTCTCCCTACGATGACATGTTCAAGGGAGCCAAAACCTATGAGGAAATATTAGACAGAGTTCAGGCATTATCACCCGACCTATAGACCAGCTTTCTGACTTTCCAGAAGCATAGGCGAAGTGGTTTGCTAAAGATACTACAGGGAAAATTAACAACCTCTCCTCCAGCTCAAGTAAGCATTCCCCCAGGTTTCGGATCATAGGCTCATGATAAAGGGACTGCAGAAGAGAATCTAAAGAAGACTGAAGCGTCTTCACAAAAAGCAGAAGCTTCACCAATAGAGCACCCAAATTCGGAAATAGAAGTCAGGCTCGAGAAGCCTTCAAAGTCGAGTCAAATGACTCATTTTTCATCATCAACTATTCCTGCCGATATCCCCAAAACAGTAGGAGAGACTCAATATTCAGAATTGGGCAGTCCTATCTCATCATTAACTCCTTTACAGTCAACTTTTTGGACCTCCCATATGAAAGTCATATATGTAAGTGACATTACTCCTATCTCTAGAGAAGATATACCTTCCTCTGACTAATTTTTCAGTAAGAAGAGGAAGGCTATGGTAAAACAAGAAATGCATCTAAGAGAAGGCAAAATGGTGAAGAAACATAGAGTGCTCATAGATGAGAAAAACATAGAAGAGGAAAATTTCTCCACAGAAGTAGCAGGCTCTATGGGAGCTTTGGCAACTGCCAATTCATTCTCAATTGACTCTCTGAAAACAAGGCTAAAGCAGAAAAATCAAATGATAGCTCAGTTGCAAGACCAAATAAGGCACACAGAAAATAATTTTCAAGAGGTAAATCAAAGAGTTGAAAACGCCAGGACTGCCGATGAGCAGGAAATGCAATTGTTGAAGTCTAGTTTAGAGGAAGTGAACAAGCAGATGCAAATGAGTCAAGTACAGGTTATTCAAAAGGAAGAGTTAGTGAGATAGCTACAGACTGAGTTAAAGACCATTGAAGGGCAAGTTGTGAATATAATAGCATTTCAAGCCCAAGCACTAGAGGTGCATGAGAAACTACAAGCAAAACAACAAAACATGATTTCTAAAATAGAAATCGTTCAAAACTACTTCCTGGAAATAAGCCACTCATTGTATAACATTGCTTTCAAGGAAAAAGAGGCTACAGCAGCTCGTGCTTATTTTCAAAAGGAAGTAGCGTTTTCGGCTAGAGAGTAAGTTCCAACAATCCCAAGATGACTGTAGAAGAACAGATCAGGGGAGATATCATATTAAAAACATGAGAGACCAATATTCCCTAAAGCAGGAAAATGGCAAGAGAAGTTAAGAAAGAATGTGAAGAAGTGTTTAATCAGCTAGATACAAAAACATTGGGCATTGGTAAAGGTGATTGTCCTGGGCTATTAGGATAGATCAATGTTGTAAGGCATCAAATACATATCAAGGAGAGTTGGCCGAATGAAGCCCAGCTTGAGATTTCACAATTGAAACAACTTGAAATCACCCAAATGGATAAGTGGCTAATAAAGTCGAATCTACAGTTGCAGTCGACAAAGTTTGAAAAGGGAAAGATTGAAGACAGGCTACCCCAAATTCAGAGGAAGTTGTATGTGTTTGAAGCAAAGGATACGACATAACCTTCCATGATTTTGGTACAGTTTCTAGAAAGGTGCATCAAGTGTTTTGGACTGAGTGAAGGAAGCGCTTCAAAGAAATGATGAAGTAACGCATGTATGCTCATTTTTGTTCAACTGTTAGAAAAGTAAAAAGTAACCAAGAAAACAGTTCAAGTTTGTATTCTGTAACCATAGCACCAAGGAGATTAGGAGAATACCAACTGTCTAGGGTTGATGATTTTCTTTGTAAAAATACAATTTTGAAAGTGGTACCAAGAGGCTTTTTTCTTGGCCGATTGTAGCAGAGAAATTTTTCATTTGCTAGAATTAATACAAATGAAAATCGAAGACTCCAGATCCCGTCAAGTTTGAGTTTTGTGTTCCTCTGTTATTTCATATCTAATACCATCTCTTATACATATTTGATGAATGCTTAGCTACAATTTAGTACAACATCTACTTTGGTGATTGATTATTTTAGTCATCTAATCGTTTACAGTTTTTCCTCTGTATCGGATATCAACAGGTACAAGACTTGTGAATTATTTAGATTTCTATATCTTATGCTTCATTAAAGTTTTTCTTGTCTATTTTCTTCTTCTGTCACAAAGTGAGATTCTTCCTTGGTTGATGCCTCACATTGTTCCACAGCTTTTATGTTTTCTTCCATTTCATGCATGATTTTCAGTTTAACTTAGATACGTGAAAAGACCTTTGATTTTGTTATACTATTAATTCAAAATTTGGGAATTTTTTTTAAATAATCTAAAATAGAAACAAGAACCTAAAAAACAACAAATCTTTAAAACTATTTTCCCTCTATGGAAGTACCTGTTACGAGACAACCCAATATCGAACCCGGTCTCACAGACCACGCCAGTATCGCTTTAACTCTTTTTAACACCATCTTAAAAACTGCTACCACCCGGGTTGAACGTTCATGGGAATTCATTGAGTAGGACATTAGCATCCAGGAACAATTGGAAGCTAGACAAAGAAAACTCAGAAATCAGCCATAGCTCTTTTTCCCCTAAGAGTTTTTTTTTCCTTTCTTTATATCATACACCCTCTTTTTTGGATGCCTAGACTTTATACTTTCAAGCCTTAAGTATAAACTCTGGAACAACATCTTTTTGGCACTGTTGTCGGGGATGGAGAGACGAAATTATTTTCCCTGGGAGAACGACATTCACAAGTTTCCTTCTTTGATAGTGAACAAACACTGAACACATTATAAAGGATAAGTTTTATTAATCACTTGGCGACTCCATAATTTTAAATAAGTTGGTATCCGGTCGAAGGAACACCAGACAAAACCCAGATAATAAGCAAACCTCGCCTATTTCCAACCCTGAAAAAATATTGAAACCAAGAGGATTCCTTAAGCAAGCTACTTCATTTTACCAACCTAAATCCACACAGTCTAGGGCTAAGATTCCACTTGAAACCATAAACCCTATATTGGTTCTACCTGAAACTAATACTGAACCTCATTCAACTACCTACGGTGAAAGAGAAGGTGAGACTTCTACAGTAAAGTTTGTTTCGATTGATATCCCATCATCTCTCGAACTAAATTTCCCAACCTTAGAAAGTCTATAAGAGTATACCATACACTTAGATTCAACCCCTGCAGGTTATCTTGTCTACATTTCTTGCAAGTCAGAAGAACTAAGTCCACGTATCCTGTTTCCCCCTTTTCCAGTTTTTTCATCTTCTAATAAGTGATTCTCAGAATCATTTTTTCTTCATCCTGAAGAAGATAAAGGATCATTGTATATATTTGAAAACCCTCTTTATAATGTACCGGTTTCCTCTCCTAGAATATCTATGGCAGCTGTCGGAGGAGGAGGAGGGGGTGGTCAAGGCCCACCCCCACCCCCAACCCCTAGGATTTTCACTAAAGTAGCTGCCAGATATGCTCCTCTTGTCCTCCCAGTACCCCTTCATGATTTACCTAAAAACTACATGAAAAACCTACCTAAGTTTATAGGGGAGGGAGACTTAACCTCAGTCGAACATATAAATTTATTTGATCAATTCAAAGATATTCTCGGTCTCGAGCATAAAGACATATATTCACGGTTGTTTGTTCAAACTGTCGAAGGACAGGTGAGAACCCGGTTTCGAAGTTTGCCCGCAGGTTCGATATTGTCCTATGACGCATTAGAAAACTCTTTTCTCAAACAATGGGGTGAAATGAAAGATCACTTATGTTATTTAACTGAGTTTGGGGATTTAAGGAAGAAAAATTCAGAAACTGTTATTGAATTCATCCAAAGATTTAATAAGTTATATAACAAGATACCAGTTGAAGTTAAACCTTCCCAACCCACAGCAAAAGTAACATTCGTTGGGGATTTTGAACCTGAGTTTGCATTATTATTAAGAGAAAGGAGAGAGAGCAGTCGAACTTACCAGAATGCAAGACGATGTCGTAGAGATTGAGTCAAATATGATGGCTTCTAGTAAACTAAAGGCAAAAGTGGAAACAAGAAACAGAGAGATCAAACAATTTAAGGAACAAGAAGGACCCTTGGGATCTGGGAGATCCTCAGATGATAAAATGGATGATATGGCAAATATAATTAAAGAACTGTCAAATAAAATTTTAAAGATGGAACTAGATCAATCTAAAGCAGATCAGTTCGTTAGGAGAGAATTCAGGAGGAACCCCAATCCTCAAATACAACAAAGACAAATTAAAAATGAAGATCAAAAGGTTCGGACTCCTTTAAAAAATGAAAATTTTATAGGAGGTAATGACATGCAAGAATTTGAGGATTTAGAAGAAGATATAAATAATCTCGGTGAATATTGTTATCAACCTCATTTAACTAGACAATATTATGAGACTTCTTTAAAAACAGAACATCATTCTAATGAGGATAGCAACACAAATAATATAGAGGACCCTTCTTGCCAAGGAATCATCGATACTATAATGGCCGAGCTCCAAAACAAGTATAATCTAAGGTCTAAAACTAAAAACATGACAACTACCCAACCAAAGAAAATCCTGCCGAGAGGTGAAGTATATGAACCAGCCCCAAAGGGAACTGAAACTCAGAACACCAGGATAAAAGGAGTTGACCCACAAGGTTCCAAAACTAAGATATCCGAAACACATATGACAAGAACAAAAATGACTGAGAACAAAGCAATACAAAAAAATAAAGCTGAAAAGAAGGAGACCGAAGTACCAATCAGAGAAACTAAAAAAATTATAGGAGGTTTTAGCCTAGAAAATGAGATGAATAAAATCAAAATACCAATCCCTCTAGTTGAACTGGAAAAGAACCTCATTTACGGAAAACAAATCACCAAAATGATAAATTTTTCAGATACGAGAAGTCAAGATGATGTTATAAATTAGGAAGATGATAAGCCTAATATAATTTTTGGTCTGCATTTTGAAGGGGCCAGAGATACAGTTGCTTGTTTCTACATTACACTAAACGTTCATGATCGTCAACTACATAATTTCATGATGGATTATTTAGCCTCGCATAACATGATGCCCAAGGCTATTATGGATATACTTGGCCTCGAAATTACCAGGCCATACAGAGACATGTATTCATTTGATTCAAGAAAAGCTAAATGTATGGGCATGATTAAGGATTTAGTGGTAAATATTGCACAAATCCCAGTAAAAAGTGTTCTGATGGATGTGGTTATTGTTGATATACCTTCAAAGTATGGTATGCTATTATCCAGGTCTTGGGGCACTAAGCTTGGAGGATCCCTTCATTTGGGTACGGGACATACACCATGATTCCCATCTTTGGAGGGCAGTTCACCCGATTATACGAGGAAACATGACTGGCATATACGGTAAGTGATCCTCATAATCCTAGAAATTACCCTATTTATTTCGTTGATCAGGACCTTGGAAATTGTATTTTATCGATCGATGACGATATAGATGAATGTTTTGAAGATTTCACAGAAGGAAATAAAACATAAAAGATAAAAGAAAGTATATATAGTATTGGAATCTGGAAAATGTATTTCGATGGCGCTTCGTCATGTGGAGGAGCAGGCGCAAGTGTACTCTTTGTATCACCTGGAGATGAGTTTATCATTCCTTTCTCTTACAGACTACAGTGGGACATAGACTACACAAATAATGTATGTGAGTACAAAGCCCTGGTTTTCGGATCAGAGGCTGCCAAAAAATTAAACATAAAAAACTTGGAAGTCTACGGAGATGCGAAATTAATTGTGAAACAAGTAAATCGGTAGTATCAGGCCAAACATCCTAGATTGATATCTTATAGAAACTGCGCCTAGGATTTAATGGAAATTTTTTTCTCGTCAGTTAATGTCCATTACATTCCCCGTACAGAAAATTTGCAAGCTGATTTTTTAGCCAAAATAGCCTCAACTTTTGCACCTCCTATAGCTTTAAAACTTAAGTATCACATAGAGATGAGGCACAGACCCTCCATATCGAACAATATACAACACTAGCAGGTGTTCGAAGATGATGAATAGATCAGAAAATTCCTTGAAATGGTGGAAGACTTTATTGAAACACATATCAACCAAGAAAACCAGAATGATCATACTTGGATTATGCAAGAAGGGGAAGATCCTCAAGAGTTCCAAGGTAAGATCACAAATCATCACATGTTAGTACTAAAAAATAATCAAATCCCTAAAGGTATAATTCCCTTAGAAATATTATTCGACCATAATGATATTCCATTGAAATCTACATTGCAGCCTCAGCCAGAGGAAGTCAAAGATTGCGATATAGGCACTAAAGAAAAACCTAGAATAGTAAAAATATAAAAATATATTCCTCCTGAGATGAAAGGAAAATATGCAGATTTACTCGAACAGTATAAAGAAGTGTTTTCCTGGTCTTACGATGAGCTGAGAACTTATGACACCACTGTGATCGAACACAAGATTCCTTTAAAGCCAGTTGTTAAACCTTTCAGATAGAAGCTCAGGAAAATCAATCCCATATTATTGCCCGTGGTCGAAAAAAAAGTAAACAAACTCCTGGATGCCAAAATAATTATACCAATCAGATACTCTGAGTGGGTAGCCAACCTGGTGCCAGTCAGGAAGAAGAGCGGAGAAATCAGACTGTGTGTAGATTTTAGAAATTTAAATAAATCATCTCTTAAAGACAATTATCCACTACCAAAAATGGACCATGTTTTAGAAAAAGTAGTCGGAGTAAATAGGATGTCCATGATCAACGGTTTTTTCGGTTACAATCAGATTGCTGTCAACGAAGACGATAAAGAAAAAACAACCTTCACCACCCCTTGGGGTACATTTATGTATGATAAAATGCCATTTGGTTTAATGAATGCATGTGCTACCTTCCAACGGGCTATGGATATCATCTTTGTTGGTGAAAGAGATAAATTTGTGGTTATTTATCTTGATGATCTGACCATTTTTTCTAAATATGATGAAGATCATTTGATACATCTCAAGAAAACGTTCAAGAAATGTCGCAAATTCAGTTTGTCTTTAAATCCCAAGAAGTCTCACTTTGCAATGAAAGAAGGTAAACTCTTGGGCCATATTGTAGCTCGAGACGGAATTAAAATCGATCCTAAAAGGGTCAAAGCTATTGACACTATAAATATAACTAGAAATGTAAAATAAATCCAGTCATTTTTAGGGAAAATAAATTTATTGAGGAGATTTATCCCAAACTTTGTTGAAATTGTGAAATTGATTACAGATATGCTCAAGAAGAACAACAAAGTTAAATGGACGGCCGAAGCTAAAGCATCGTTTGCACGCATCAAGAAAATTATACGTGAGGTACCTGTACTGGCAAGCCCTGATTATCTCAAGGAATTTTTTATCTTCTCGTTTGCATCTGAACACACAATCACAACAATACTTCTACAAAAGAACGAAGAAGATTTCAAGCAACCAATAGCATTCTTCAGTAAAAGCCTCAGAGACGCAGAATTGAAATATGACATAATGGAAAATCATGCATATGCTATGATGAAGGCACTAAAGGATTTCAGAATCTACGTGTTACACTCCAAGATAATTGCATATGTACCCACCAATTCCATTAAAGACATATTGGTTCAACCTGATAGTGATGGGAAGAGGGGTCGATGGCTTGCTAAGATTCAAGAATTCAATTTAGAAGTGAAACCGACAAAGCTCGTAAAGGACAAGGTTTGGCAAAGCTACTAGTCAAATCGAATTTCAGAGCACTCGGTATAAATAATCGACAAGAGTATGAAGGATGTATGGATATGGACAAACTCGATGAACAAATAGTTACAACCAGTATAGAAGAAAAGTTTACAACTTCAGTGTGGTACAAAGATATAGTATCTTATCTTCCGACTTTGAAATTCCCAAATGATATGACTCCATCTAAATTTAGAACGTTGAAATTGCATGTGGTGAAGTACTATATTTTAGAGAGCCAATTGTATTGTAATGACCCTCTAGGTTTTCTACTGGTTTGTCTAGTAGAATCAGAGACCGAAAGGGTCATAAATGAATTCCACAAGGGAGTGTGCGGAGGACATCATGCGTGGAGAACAACGACTTATAAAATTCTGAGGGTGGGATATTATTAGCCTAAATTATTCGCAGATGTAAATGCCAAAGTCAGAGCCTGTAATTCATGCCAATTATTTGCAGGCAAGCAGAAAATCCCAACACTACCTCTGGTCCCAGTTAAAATGGAAGCTCCGTTCCAAGAATGGGGGTTGAATTTTATAGGCGAAATTAATCCACATTCCATCGCACAACACAAATGGATCCTGACCACTACAGATTATTTCACCAAATGGGTAGAAGCTATTCCGACTAGAAAATCCACAGATTCAGTGGTGATAGACTTCCTGGAAGAAAACAGATTATCTAGATTTGGATGTCCCCGAAATATAGTTACAGATAATGCCCAAGCATTCAAATCTATGGTAATGGTCAGCTTTTTCCAAAAGTACAATATATATTGGGTCACTCCACGGCATACTACCCCCAAGGAAATGGGCTAGTTGAATCATCAAATAAAATCTTAATTACCATAATTAAGAAGGTGTTGAACAAAAATAAAAAAAATCCTGGCATGTGCATTTGAAATACACCTTGTGGGAAAATTGGATAGGCACCAAGAAATCGATTGGCACTTCTCCATTTCAAATGGTATATGGGACGGACATGGTATTACCCATAAACGTGGCTCTACCTGTGATGAAACTTTGGCAAGATGAAAAATAATAACCAAACCATGTCACAAGAAGAATAAATCCACTGATTGAAGTTCAACAGAATAGGGTTTAGGTGGACTAAAGGCTATAGAAATATCAAGACAACATGAAAGCATTATTTGATCATAAGGCTAAAGATAGGGAATTCCTCCCTGGTGATTTGGTTTTGAAATGGGATGTTAGGAGGGAAGACTCAACAAAACATGGCAAATTTGATCATATCTGGTATGGACCATTCAAAGTCTCAGCTTCTGAAGGGAAGAACTCATTTATGTTAGAAAACTTTGAAGGTAAAATCCTCAACGCCCCTATCAATGGGTGTTATCTAAAGCACTATATACAATAAACGATTTCCAAAATTCCACTGTATATACCGGTTTGTGTTTTCTATTTTTATAGTTTTTCGGTAAGTTTTACTTTCACCGCAAATAAAACAGGTTAGTGGTCTCCTAGAAATAGAGATATAAAATATTCAACACATTGAATTCTATCAATCTTAAAACCCTGATGCTTTTCATGTTGTATTCTTGCAGGATTCTGGTCTACAACCCAAATGTCAAACAAAAGAAAACGGATGGCCATGTATCAGGAAATTGATTCACCCGAAACAAGTGATAAAAAATAATTTACTAAGATGTGAATGAAGTGGTAAGGAAAAGGTATGAATTTCCGAAATGTCTAGATTTCAAATGAATATCACCTAGGTGCAACAACGGTCTCATGAGTATGAACATATTCGCCCGAGGTATCATTAAAATAACGAAATTTTTTGTGGATCATAAAGGATTCCCCTGGATAAGATAAAAATAAGTAAAATAAACAGGAGAAGTAAAGTGACCTCAAAAAGGGTTCTAAGAGTCAGGATTGCATTGCCACAACTATATTTATGAAATCCAAATCCTTCTCTGTCATCCTGTCCCAATCTGTGGTATCTTCCCCTCAACCCCAGACGCCTTCCCATGATTTCCACAGAGGAAGGAGAGGTTACACTTTAGCTCTAAAAGATGACAAATGAATCTTTAGAAGAAAGGAAAGTCCTCATGACTCCTCGAACTCTTACTGAGAAAAGATATGTATAGGCTGATCCTGACTCTCTTAGTTCTTTTAACAGGTTCTAAAAAAAATTATTCTTGCTCAAAAGAAGGTCCCTGGAAATAAAATTCCCCCATAAGTTTTTCTGCAGACTAAGATGTTTTGAAGGCCGAAAAGAAACTGATCTAGAGTAATCAATGTGACTTGACAGACCTCTGTTGCAAAATTATACACAGATATCACCCCTGGTATATTTTATACTAATTGGTTTCCCCCACTTCATGTCAAAGAAAGTATAAGACGGATGGTGACAGGAAATTCAAAAAATCGATTGCCCCCATCTAGTCCAAAAAAGAGATGATGAAAGGAAATTCATAAAATGATTGCCCTCATCTCAGCATTTAAATTCAAAGTTACGATTTGAAGTGGTGAAAGGAAATTCAATAAAGGGAATCAAATAACTTCACCGGAGTAATGAATAGGCTCGTTGGCAGTGAATAAATGTCTAAGATATCTGTAAGGCTATTATACATGAATTATATTGTACTCTGGTAAATTAGTTTTCTTTGAAGCTCGATCTACATCCCAAGTTCGCGCAGGACTCCCTGATTAAAAACATCAAAATTACTTCACCTTGAGGCAAGCAAGGTCAACAGAACCTATTAAAATTCCTAAGGTTGTTTGGATTATCTTAAGCCGACCAGAAATCCGTATCAGGAAAGAGGAAGTCAAATGGCCTAAAATTGAGATTAAAGAGCGATTGGGTTTTGAAAGCTTTCAGAGATAAAGATGAAACCCCTTTTTTTCTCTGCACCCTCTTCCTGAACAAGTTTTTGTAGAAACAAACTAATGACTCCATTTGCCCAATAAAGTCACATGGTCTACTATTCTTCTCGTCCCACGGGGAGACGAGATCCCTAGATGGAGCCTATGTTGAAACAAAGTTTATTTTTCTTCTCTAAATCCAAATCTCCATTTTTCTCTGGTTACGGAGCCGCCCTTAGTTCTAAAAAG
Organism: Picea mariana; assembly: GCA_032191745.1. Classification (NCBI taxonomy): domain Eukaryota; kingdom Viridiplantae; phylum Streptophyta; class Pinopsida; order Pinales; family Pinaceae; genus Picea; species Picea mariana. Next base: position 19,479 of record JASDQU011177360.1, read on the forward strand.
GAGACAAAAGGTCTTTCGGGATTTTTTGGTTTCAGGGTTCGGCTATTCAAAGTATGTTTTTTAATGACAACCCCAAAGTCACGGTACCGAAGTCTCAAAAAAGTTATTGTTCAAAATGAATTGAACAGATTTTAAAGTAATAATTAAAAACATTAACGAATTTCTAAGCCTTTTACATGTTCTTTTTCGGCCATCTCAACTTAAGAAACATTTCAAATGTCCCGACGCGCTTTTCATGAAATAATTTTTAATCATGATTAATTAAGGTTTAAAACATACTTAACAGATCATTAATTAGTCGCAATTCGGGAAATCAAAGAGTCAACCTTGAGTCTCCTTAAACCCTGATTCCCGAAGTTGCGAAATTCTTAAAAGCTAATGCTATGTTTATTAAGAAGTAAGAAGGTTTAATGATAATAAATCCCATCGCGATTTCGCAATTCGGGATTTCTTGAGTTAAAGAGTCGTCGGATTCTCGATACTCCAATCCACGAAAGTAAAGACTAACCCCTGATCATGATTAATTAAAGTGTTAAAACAAGTGGTTAGCGCCTAAATAAATCCCATCGCGGTTTCGCGATTCAGAATTTACTTGTGTCATACCTCTTGGGGACACGATGCTCGAAACTCTGAAACATGAAGTCCCGAAAGAATTAAGCGCTTAAACGTAATTAACTTAATTTTAAAACAAGCATTAAGGGTATTAAATAACTTTTCGTGTTTCGTTATTCGAGAGTTTTCGATGACATTCCTTTCGAAATCTCAGTTTTCAATCGTCGATATGTGGCAGTATCTATAACGGATTAATGGAGATATTTTTTGACATAAAGTGTGTATCTCCAAGCATACCATCCCCATTAAAGCAATTAATTTTTATCACCTGTATCGGTACACTAAATTTAAGACAGGTTCAAGGTAAATAAAGGTTTGTTATTTTGAATTTCATTCTTACTTTCAGACTAGGAGTGAGTTACACTTAGAAGAACTCACGCATTTCTTCTTTGCAACGGGTTTTCATTTTAGCACAAACATCATGGCACCCATAAAAGTGCCTAAGAAGAGTGAGGAGGCAGGTGAAAGCTCGAATCTGGATGGAGATGTTATATCCGACACTACGCCACATGCTGTGGATTTAGTCAAATCCTAGAGGCATATTTTTGAAACCTTAGACTATGAGATTAGGAATTGCCCCAATGATTTTGGAAATGAAAGGAATGAAAATAAACTCAGAGACATAGCAGAGTCCGAGATTCAAAAAATAGCCACATGGCCGAGACTCATGCCATACAATGACATGATAAGCTGGTCTTTAGATAAATCTGACATTCAGATAAGGAGCATTCTAAATAGCCAAAAATTCATCGTCAGCTCGCTCAGACCCGAGCACATCCAAGTAATGTATAAACTACCCTTTACTTCTAAATACATTTACAATGCCGAATTCATAGAGGAATTTCAAATAAATGAGTGTCAGAATCTGATCAAACATATCTAGGTATAATCAAAGAATGGTGGGGAATTTCAATGAGATTTAGAGTTGATACCCATGGCAGCTATGCCATAGATCCATTAAACAAATACATGGTTTATATAGCTTTGATGTTATGTAGACTTTTCAGGAAGAAAAACCCTACCCATTTACCTGCAGAATAGGTGCCACTTATAAACGAAGTAGCTGAGGGTTACAGTTTCAACTGGGGTAAAATTTTATCAGATAATATAACTAAGGAGGTTGCAGAGTACCAAATGGAAAAATCAAAAGGTTGACCTACATATTTTTACATGTCTGCATATATTATGGATGCTATCTGTTACATGACTCCTTTCCCCTTGATGAATTGGAGTTGGAACCCAGCATGCACGGAGCCCATTCATGTTTATCACTCTAAACTATGGGAGGAGAATGTTAAAGATTTATTTTACAAAATATGTCACTACGTAGTGATACCTTTGCACCAAATTTTGTATGGTTATGAACCCCCTTGTATTTCAGAGCCAATCGTGGGAAAGCTCAAGGCAATTGCAGATTGGTTTATTGAAGAGGGTTTCTCCTATGTCATGGTTTTCGGGTGCTCGATTCCTCCTCACGCACTTCCGAAATTCCTTCCTGATAGAATGGTGTGTAGGGAGGTGGCCTAACAAATAATAACAGGTGGCATAGGCACAAAATTGAAAGCATCTCAGAAGAAGTTCTGGCCACTTTTTCCTGTACAGATTGGGAAGTGTTCACTGCTTAACTTTGGTCATTCCAAGGTTGAAGCTGCAACACTGGAAGACATCAAATTGGTAGATCTTGAACTCAGAAAGCATGACCCTTATCAAATTGTAGGAAATCATCTTGCTCATTGCAATATGAAAATGTATGAACATGAAGCTTCTCCCTGCGATGACATGTTCAAGGGAGCCAGAACCTATGAGGAAATATTAGACAGAGTTCAGGCATTATCACCCGACCTACAAAATAGCTTTCTGACTTTCCATAAGCACAGGCAAAGTGGTTTTCCAAAGATACTACGGGGAGAATTAACAACCCCTCCTCCATCTCAAGGAAGCATCCCCCTAGGTTTCAGATCAGAGGCTCGTGATAAAGGGACTGCAGAAGAGAATCTAAAGAAGACTGAAGTGTCTTCACAAAAAGAAGAAGCTTCACCAACAGAGCACCCAAATTTGGAAACAGAAGTCAAGCTCGAGATGCCTTCAAAGTCAAGTCAAATGATTTCTCTTTCATCATAAACTATTCCTGTCGATATCCCCAAAACAGCAGGAGAGACTCAATCTTCAGAATTGGGCAGTCCTATCTCATCATTAACTCCTTTACAATCAACTTTTGGGACCCACCATCTAGAATTCATATATGTAAGTGACCTTACTCCTATCTCTAGAGAAGTGATACCTTCCTTTGACTACTTTTTCAGTAAGAAGAGTAAGGTTGTAGTAAAATAGGAAATGCATCTAAGAGAAGGAAAAATGGTGAAGAAACATAGAGTGCTCGTAGATGGACAAAACCTAGAAGAGGAATATTTCACCACGGAAGTAGCAAGCTCTATGGGAGCTCTGGAAACTGCCAATTTATTCTCAGTTGACTCTCTGAAAATAAGGCACACCGAAAATAATATTCGAGAGGAGGTAAATCAAAGAGTTGAAAACACCAGGATTGCTGACAAGCAGGAAATGCAATTGTTGAAGTCTAGTTTAGTGGAAGCGAACAAGCAGATGCAAATGAGTCAAGTACAGGTTATTTAGAAGGAAGAGTTAATGAGACAACTACAGGCTGATTTAAAGACCATTGAAGGGCAAGTTGTTAATATAACAAAATTTCAAGACCAAGCACTAGAGGTGCATGAGAAACTACAAGCAGAACAACAAAACATGCTTTCTAAAATAGAAATCGTTCAAAACTACTTTCTGGAAATAAGCCACTCACTGGATAACATTGCTTTCAAGGAAAAAGAGGCTACAGTAGCTCACATTGCTTTTCAAAAGGCAGTAGCGTTTTTGGCTAGAGAGGAAGTACCAGCAATCCCAACCTGAATGTAGAAGAACAGATCAGGGGAGATATCATATTAAAAACATGGGATACCAATATTGCCGAAAGAAGGAAAATGGCAAGAGAAGTTAAGAAAGAATGTGAAGAAGTGTTTGATCAGCTAGATACAAAAACACTGGGCATTGGTAAAGGTGATTGTCCTGGGCTATTAGGATAGATCAATGTTGTAAGGCATCAAATGCATATCAAGGAGAGATGGAATGAAGCCCAGCTCGAGATTTCACAATTGAAACAACTTGACATCACCCAAATGGATAAGTGGCTAATAAATTCGAATCTATAGTTGCAGTCGACAAAGTTTGAAAAGGGAAAGATTGAAGACAGGATGCCCCAAATTCAGAGGAATTTTTATGTGTTTGAAGCAAAGGATACGACAGAACCTTCCAGGATTTTGGTAGAGTTTCTATACAGGTGCATTGAGTGTTTTGGACCAAGTGAAGGAAGCACTTCAAAGAAATGATGAAGTAACGCATGTATGCTCATTTTTTTTCAACTGTTAGAAAAGTAAAAAGTAACCGAGAAAAACGGTTCAAGTTTGTATTCTGTAACCATAGCACCAACGAGATTAGGAGAATACCAACCATCTAGGGTTAATGATTTTCTTTGTATAAATACAATTTTGAAAGTGGTACCAAGAGGCTTTTTTCTTGGCCAATTGTCGCAGAGAAATTTTTCATTTGCCAGAATTAATACAAATGAAAATCGAAGACTCCATATCCTGTCAAGTTTGAGTTATGTGTTCCTCTATTATTTCATATCTAATACCATCTCTTATACATATTTGATGAATGCTTAGCTGCAATTTAGTACAACATCTACTGTGGCGATTGATTATTTTAGTCATCTAATCATTTATAGTTTTTCCTCTGTATTGGCTATCAGCAGGTACAAGACCTATGAATTATTTAGATTTCTATATCTTATGCTTCATTAAATTTTTTCTTGTCTATTTTCTTCTTTTTTCACAAAGTGAGATTCTTCCTTGGTTGATGCCTCACATTGTTCCACAGCTTTATGTTTTCTTTCATTTCATGCATGATTTTCAGTTTAACTTAGATATGGGAAACGACCTTTGATTTTGTTATACTATTAATTCAAATTTTGGGAATTTTTCTTACATAATCTAAAATAGAAACAACAACCTAAAAAGCAACAAATCTTTAAAACTCTTTTTCCTCTATGATAGTACCTATTACGAGACAACCCAATATCGAACCCGGTCTCACAGACCAGACCAATATCGATGATCTAAAAATGAAGAAGACTTGAAAATCTTGAAATTATTGCAAGTAAATGTTATGTGTTAAAGGCAAATGGATCAACTTTGCAACACATAAATTAAAGGATTACTCATGCAAAATACACATAGACAGTAGCATAATCAATGAACATAAGCACATAAACACAG
>JASDQU011177362.1:6543-16660 GCA_032191745.1 Picea mariana
ATTGGGAGCAAAGTTCCACGGAGGAGTTTGGAATATATGGTGCCGATCCCATTTGGTGATTTTTTGTGGATGTGGTAAAGGAACAGTATTACCCTATTGGAAACTATGAGGACCAGTACATGAGATGGACCACATTGAAGCAAGAGAGGGGCCAAAAAGTTTTGGAGTTCACCAATACCTTCCATATCTTGCGCACCAAGCTAGGTATCAAAGACTTCGAGTGACATTTGGTTCTGAAATAGTGTGGGGCTCTACACAGATACATATAGACTGAAATGGATTTTCTGGACATCTCATCACTCGGTGTTGCTTATTGATACACTGTTAAAATTGAGCAGAAATTTAAGCACCAGAACAAATCGAAATTTGGGTCTACAAATCCAAAACAACTAAAGTATGTTAAAGAGGTCCCTAACAAACAGTCTCCCAAAAACCAGTCCAAGACACAGGAAACTAAGGGTCATGGGAAGACAAAAAATGATACCAGAAAATGGTGTGATTTCCACAAAATCCCCTGGCACAACACCGTTGAATGTCTCTCAAAATAGTCATTGTTGACTAAGATCAAAGACAAGAAGACAAACCCTGATTCGGAATCCGATTCCTAAAAAAATAGTAAAGGACATATCATTGACGTAGACCCCACTACTGTTGTCATGACCGCAACAATTCAACCAGAAGAACTAACAGATCTTGAAGAGGGGGAGCACCTTTTTCATTCACAGATGTGGGAGAAGGGGACCCCGCTACATATTATTGTTGATAATGGAAGCTAGAAAAACCTCATCTCAACAGAGGTTGTCAAATAGTTGGGATTGTCGACAACACCACGCCCATAGCCATACAACATCGGTTGGCTTCGACAAGGACGAGATCTTCATGTTAGCCAATAGTGTTAATTCTCATATGGCATCCAACCCTTCAAGGATGATGTATTATGTGATGTTTCTCCACTGGATGTCTGTGATGTTCTCTTGGTTCAACCATATATGTGGAGATGCCATGTTGTTTATGAGTCTTGACCCCGTAGTGTCATTGTTACTTTGGGGGATCATCTCTATAGAATACCAGAGGTAGTTCCAACTATTGTTCCACCTAAAAAGTGTAGCAAGGTACTATCTCATACTGCAAAATTCATCTTCTTCACAATCTGTACAAAAGGGGAACAGAAGGAAATTACAACCACTACAACCTCACCCCATACACCTTCTATCCAACAAAAGTAGATCGATAAGGTTGCAACAAAGCACAAATATTCCTTCTGCACACCTTCCTCTCATGTATCTTTACCTTTTGAACAACCTCAACTTCAACAGGTTCATGACAGACTTCCACAAACTAAGCAGTGCGATGTCTCCAACAATACAAACAGCTCACCAAGATTCAAATCCATCAAATGCTTTTCCCTCTCCCCTGGGAAATCAACGCAATGGATACCATTTATTGCTAAAGAAGAAGGATTTATCCAGGTGTATATCGGTGGCCACCCACATTTTTCGACTGGCTCAAAACAATTTTCTGACAATTTTGGCAATTTACTATTTTTAGCAAGTTTCAACTTCTGGGGCCATTTTGAGGGCCTAAATGAACTTTTTTTGAGATAGAGGTTCTCAACAATAGCTAAAGGCATGATTGAGCCCCCAAAATGAATCTCCTCAATGATACCTTTCCAACAAGTTATCACACGACTAAAACAAAGATCGTATGCAAAAGTTACGACCCCAGGAAGTTGATGTACTAACTTATCCAAACGGGGCCCACATGAATTTTGGCGCTTCATCTCCTAGGGTTAGGTTTCTGAATGTCCAGGGTTTTTAGAATTCCTTTTTATTGTAAAAATTCCTTCAAATCCTAATTGTAATCATCTTCTTGCGAATGCGAGTAGCCTTCACATCTCTTCTCAGAGATAAGATACCACCATTCTAGTGAGTCTTTCACTTTGTATTTTTACAGTCTCAGTACATTTGTTTCATTAATACAAATCATGTATTACTATATATCTGTTTTTATGGTTTCATCTCTGTGCATTTCTTTATTATATCTCTGATCTCATTTCATGCCCAAAATAATCTGGATCAGTGGTATCAAAGCTGGCTCCTCTTGATCATTTTTTCAGTGCATGTCCCCAACGAGGTTCGAGTATAGCAAGTTGGGTCTTGATCTTGTCTCTCATGAAGACAATATTTCTCGCACACCCAAGAAACCCTCAATGACGGAAGAAAATAAAAACAACGGAGTAGATGATCCTATCAATCTGTTGCTTGAGAAAACTCTCATGCGACAGAGGGACGAAATGATGGAGAATTTTACCCACATCCTTAAATGCCTACTGATAGCATCACATGCATCTTCATCAAGTGAACACTTTGGAAGAACCTTGCCTTTCAAGTTACAAGTTAATTTTGATATTCCCATATTTGAAGGAAAAATAGATGCAAAAGCCCTACAAAAATAGTTAACTCTGCTAGAAGGTTATTTCTTTGTTCACAATTTTTTCGAGAAGGAAAAGATCACCTTCGCACTCCTTAAATCTCTCCCTCATGTCAAACATTGGTGGGAAACTTACTGGGAGAAAAGTTCCATAGAGGAGTCTGGAATATATGGGGCCGATCCCACTTGGGATTTTTTTGTGGATGCGGTAAAGGAATAGTATTACAGTGTTGGAAACTATGAGGACCAGTACATGAGATGGACCACACTACAACACGAGAGGGGGCAGGCAGTTCTAGAGATCACCAATACCTTCCATACCTTGCACACCAAGCTGGGTATCAAAGATTTCGAGCGACATTTGGTTTTGAAATACCGTGGGGCTCTACACGGATACATCTAGACTGAAATGGATTTTTTGGACATCTCATCACTCAGTGTTGCTTATCGATATGCTATTAAAATTAAGAAGAAATTCAAGCACCAGAACAAATGGGAATTCAGGTCTGCAAATACGCAACAACCAAAGTATGAAAAAGACGGCCCTAACAAATAGTCTCCCAAAAACTATTCCAAGACACAGGAAAGTAAGGGTCAAGGGAAGACAAAGAAGGAAACTGGAAAATGGTGTGATTTCCACAAAATCCCTTGGCACAACACCGAAGAATGTTGCTCAAAACAGTCATTGGTGGCCAAGATCAAAGACAAGGAGCTGAACCCTGATTCAGAATCTGATTCTGAAAATACTGGTAAAGGTCAGATCATTGACATAGACCCCACTTCTATTGTCGTGATCACAACAATTCAAGCAAAAGAACCAACAGATCTTGAAGAGGGGGAGCACCTTTTTCATTCACAGATGTGGGTGATGGCAACCTCGCTGCATTTTATTGTTGATAGTGGAAGCCAAAAAAACCTCATCTCAGCAGAGGTAATCAAATAGTTTGGATTGTCAACAACACCACACCTACAACCAAACAACATTAGGTGGCTTCGGCAAAGACGAAATCTTCGTGTTATCCAACAGTGTCAATTGTCATACGACATCCAACCCTTCAAGGATGAGGTATTATGTGATGTTACCCCACTAGTTGTCTGTGATGTTCTCTTGGACCAACCATATATGTGGAGATGCCATGTTTTTTTTGAGTCTCGACCCCGTAGTGACATTGTTACCTTAGGGGGTCATATCTACAGAATACCTAATGTAGTTCCAACTATTGTTCCACCTAAAAAGTGTCGCAAGGTAATATCTCATACTGCAAAATTTAGCTTCTTCACAATTTGTTCAAAACGGGAATAGAAGGACACTGCAACCACTACAACCTTGCCCCCTACACCTTCTATCGAACAGAAGTAGGTCGACAAGGTTGAAACAAATCACAAAGTTTCCTTCTGCACACCCTCCTCTCATGTAGCTCAACCTGTTGAACAACCTCATCTTCAACAGGTTCATGACAGACTTCCACAAGCTAAGCAACACGACGTCTCCAACAATATAAGCACCTCACCAAGATGCAGATCTAACAAATCCTTTTCCCTCTCCCCCATGAACTCAACGCAATCGATACCATTTCTTCCTAAGGATGGAGGATTGATCCAGGTGGATATTGGTGGCCACCCACCTTTTCTGACTGGCTCAAAATAGTTTTTTGACAATTTTGGCAATTTACTATTTTTAGGAGGTTTTAACTTCTGGGGCCATTTTGAGGGCCTAAATGAAGGTTTTTCGATATCGAGGTTCTCAAAATTAGATAAAGGCATAATTGAGTCAAGAAAAATAATCTCCTCGATGATACCTTTCCAACAATCTATCACATGCCTAAAACAGAGATCGTATGCAAAAGTTACGACCCCAGGAAGTTGAAGTACTAACTTACCCAAACGGGGCCCACATGACTTTTGGCGCTTCATCTCCTAGGGTTAGGTTTTTGGATGTATAGGGTTTTTGGCATTCCCGTTTATTGTAAAAAGGCCTTCATAGCCTCATTTTAATCATCTTCTTACGAATGCGAGTAGCCATCACATATCTTCTTAGAGATAACCTGCCACCACTCTAGCGAGTCTTTCACTCTGTATTTTTACAGTCTCTATACATTTCTTTAATTAATAAAAATCATGTATTAATGTATATCCATGTTTATAGTTGCATCTATGATACATTTCTGTTATATTATTGAATATCTGTGATATCTCTATGCATTTTTTTACTATATCTCCGATCTCATTTCGTGCCGAAAATAATCTGGATCAGTGGTATCAGAGCAGGCTGCTCTTGATCGTTTTTTTAGTGCATGTCCCCGACGAGGTTCAAGTATAGCAAGTTGGGTCTCGATCTTGTCTCTCTTGAACACAATCACTCTCGCACACCCAAGAAACCCTCAATGGTGGAAGAAAATAAAAATGACAGAGTAGACGATCCTATCAATCTGTTGCTTGAGAAATCTCTCACACGACGGAGGGACGACATGATGCAGAATTTTTCCCACATCCATAAATGCCTGCCGATAGCATCAGGGGAATATTCATCAAGAAACCACTTTGGAGGCATCTTGCCTTTCACAGTACAAGTTAATTTTGACATTCCTATGTTTGAAGGACAGATAGATGAAGAAGCTCTAGAAAAATGGTTAACTCTACTAGAAGGTTATTTCTCTGTTCACAATTTATCTGGCAAAGAAAATATCACCTTTACACTTCTTAAAGATCTCCCCCATGTCAAACATTGGTGGGAAACTTACTAGGACCAAATTTCCACAGAGGAGTCTGGAATATATGGGATCGATCCCACTTGGGATTTTTTTGTGGATGCAGTAAATGAATAGTATCACCTTGCTGGCAACTATGAGGACTAGTACATGAGATGGACCACATTGCGGCAAGAGAGGGGCCAAGCAATTCTGGAGTTCACCAATACCTTCCATACATTGCACACCAAGATGGGTATCAAAGACGCTGAGTGAAATTTGGTTCTAAAATACTGTGGGGCTCTACATAGACACATCCAGACTGAAATGGATTTTATGGACATATCATCACTCACTGCTGCTTATCAATATGCTGCTAAAATTGAGCAGAAATTTAAGCACCAGAACAAACGAAAATTTGGGTTTGCAAATCTGCAACAACCAAAGTATGACAAAGATGACCCTCACAAACACTCTCCTGAAAACCAGTCCAAGATACAGGAAAAGAAGGTTCTAGGGGAAGACAAAGAAGGACACTAGAAAATAGTGTGATTTCCACAAAATCCCTTGGCACAACACCGATGAATGTTGCTCAAAACAATCATTGGTGGTTGAGATCAAAGACAAGGAGCCGAACCATGATTCAGAATATGATTCTGAAAATACCGGTAAAGGACAGATCATTGATGCAAACCCCACTAATATTGTCGCGACCACAACAATTCAACCAGAAGATCCAATAGATCTTGAAGAGTGGGAGAGAATTTTTCATTCACAGATGTGGGTGAAGGGGACCCTGCTGCATTTTATCGTTGATAGGGGAAGCCAAGAAAACCTCATCTCAGCAGAGGTTGTCAAACCGTTTGGATTGTTGACAACACGACACCCGCAACCATACAACATTGGGTGGCTTCGACAAATACCAACATTTTTATTGTCATACGACATCCAACCCTTCAAGGATGAGGTATTATGTGATGTTTCCCCACTGGATGTCTATGATGTTCTCTTGGGCCAACCATATATAATAATAATAATAAACTATTTTTAAGGTCACGGCCAAGACAGACACCAAACTGGTGTATGAGACCCCCTTGTTTGTGGGACAAGGGACCCCCTCCACCTAGTGATTTGACTGGTAAAGTCTATAGAGGTATACATACCCTACCCCCTCTGGATTTGAACTTGTGACCTCTTAGCAGGAACCATATGTTCCTAGCCACTAGGCCCACTCAGGTTGTATTATATGTCAAGATGCCATGTTGTTTATGAGTCTCGACCCCGTAGTGTCATTGTTACTTTGGGGGGTCATCTCAACAAAATACCAGAGGTAGTTCCAACTATTGTTCCACCTAAAAAGTGTCACAAGGTAGTATCTCATACTGCAAAATTTAGTTTCTTCACAATCTGTTCAAAAGGGGAATAGAAGGACATTGTAACCACTACAGCCTCGCCCCCTACACCTTCTATCCAATAGAAGCAGGTCTTCAAGGTTTCAACAAAGCACAAAGATTACTTCTGCACACCTTTCTCTCATGTAGCTTGACCTATTGAACAACCTCAACTTCAACAGGTTCTTGATAGACTTCCACAAACTAAGCAGCACGACGTCTCCAACAATACAAACAACTCACCAAGATGCAAATCCAACAAATGATTTTCCCTCTCCCCTAGGAACTCAACACAATGGATACCATTTCTTCCTAAGGAGGGAGGATTGATCCAAGTGTATATCGGTGGCCAGCCACCTTTTTCGACTGGCTCAAAACCGTTTTCTAACAATTTTGGCAATTTACTATTTTTAGCAGGTTTTAACTTCCGGAGTAATTTCGAGGGCCTAAATGAATTTTTTTAGAGATAAAGGCTCTTAATCATATCCAAAGGCATTATTTATCCCCCAAAATGAATCCCCTCATCAGTACCTTTCCAACGAGATATCACATGCCTAAAACAGAGATCGTGTGCAAAAGTTATGACCCCAAGAAGTTGATGTACTAACTTACCCAAACGGGGCCCACATGACTTTTGGCACTTCATCTCCTAGAGTTAGGTTTTTGGATGTCTAATGTTTTTGGCATTCCTGTTTATTGTAAAAATACCTTTAGAGCCTTATTGTAATCATCTACTTGTGAATGCGAGTAGTTGTCACATCTCTTCTCAGAGATAAGCTGCCACCATTCTAGAGAGTCTTTCACATTGTATTTTTACAGTCTTTGTACATTTATTTCAATAATAAAAATCGTATATTACTGTATATCTGTGTTTAAAGTTTCATCTATGATACATTTTTGTTATATTATTAAATATCTGTGATATCCCTGTGCATTTCTTTATTATATCTCCGATCTCATTTCATGCCAAAAATAATCCGGATCAGTGGTATTAGATCATGCTTCTCTTAATCATTTTTTCACTGCATGTCCCTGACAAGGTCTGAGTATAGAAAGTTAGGTCTCGATCTTGTCTATCTTGAATACAGTCTCTCTTGCACACCCAAGAAACCATCAATGGCAGAAGAAAAGAAAAATAGCGGAGCAGACGATCCTATCAATTTGTTGCTTGAGAAAGCTCTCATGCGAGAGAGGGACGAAATGATGGACAATTTTTCCCACGTCCTTAAACGTCTATCGATATCATCAAGTGCATATTCATCAAGTGGAAACTTTGCAGGCACCTCACCTTTCAAGATACAAGTTAATTTTGGCATTCCTGTAGTTGAAGGATAGATAGATGCAGAAGCCTTAGAAAAACGGTTAACTCTGCTAGAAGGTTATTTCTCTATTCACAATTTTTCTGACAAAGAAACGATCACCTTCGGACTCCTTAAATCTCTCCCTCATGTCAAACATTGGTGGGAAACTTACTAGGAGCAAATTTCCACAGAGGAGTCTGGAATATATGGGGTCGATCCCACTTGGTAATTTTTTGTGGATGTTGTAAAGGAACAATATTACCCTGTTGGAAACTATGAGGACCAATACATGAGATGGAACACATTGCAACAAGAGAGGGGCAATGTAGTTCTAGATTTCACCAATACCTTCCATACCTTGCACACCAAGCTGTGTATCAAAGACTCTGAGCGACATCTGGTTCTGAAATACCATGGGGCTCTACACAGATACATCCAGACTGAAATGGATTTTCTGGACATCTCATCACTTTGTGTTGCTTATCGATGTGCTATTAAAATTGAGAAGAAATTTAAGCGCCAGAACAAATGAGAATTCAGGTATGGAAATCCACAACAACCAAAGTATGACAAAGACGGCCCTAACAAAAAATCTCTGGAAAACCAATACAAGAAATAGGAAAAGAAGGGTCATGGGAAGACAAAGGAGGACACTGGAAAATGGTGTGATTTTCACAAAATCCCATGGCACAACACCGATGAATGTCACTCAAAATAGTCATTGGTGGACAAGATCAATGACAAGGAGCCGATTCTCGATTCAGAATCTGATTCTGAAGGAAATACTGATAAAGGGAAGATCATTGATGCAAACCCCATTGCTATTGTCGCGACCACAATAATTCAACCAGAAGAACCAACAGATCCTGAAGAGGGGGAGATCCTTTTTCATTCACAGATGTGGGTGAAGGGGACCCCGTTGCATTTTATTGTTGATAGTGGAAGCCAGGAAAACCTCATCTTAGCAGAGGTCGTCAAATAGTTAGAATTGTCGACAACACCACACCCACAACCATACAACATCGAGTGGCTTCGGAAAGGATGATATCTCTGTGTCAGCCAACAATGTTGATTGTCATACAGAATCTAACCCTTCAAAGATGACGTATTATGTGATGTTTCCCCACTGGATGTCTGTGATGTTCTCTTGGGATAACCATATATGTGAAGACGCCATGCTTTTTATGAGTCTCGACCCCGTAATGTCATTATTACTTTGGGGGGTCATCTCTACATAATACCAGAGATAGTTTCAACTATTGTTCCACCTAAAAAGTGTCACAAGGTAGTATCTCTTACTACAAAATTTAGCTTCTTCACAATCTTTTCAAAAAGGGAACAAAAGGACATTGTAACCACTACAGCCTCACCCCCTACACCTTCTATCCAACACAAGAAGGTCGACAAGTTTGCAGCAAATAAAAAATATTCCTTATGCACACCTTCTTCTCATGTACCTCAACCTATTGAACAACCTCATCTTCAACAAGTTCATGACAGACTTCCACAAACTAAGAAGTGTGACATCTCCAACAATACAAGCAACTCACCAAGATGAAGATCTAGAAAATTATTTTCCCTCTCCCCATGGAACTCAATGCAATGGAGACCATTGCTTCCTAAGGATGGAGGATTGATACAGGTGGATATTGGTGGCCACCCACCTTTTCTGACTGGCTAAAAAAAATTTTCTGAAAATTTTTGCAATTTACTATTTTTAGTAGGTTTTAACTTCCAGGGCCATTTTGAGGGCCTAAATGAAGTTTTTTCAAGATAGAGGTTCTCACTTTTAGTTGAAGGCATGATTAAAACCCCAAAACGAATCTCCTCAATGATACTTTTCAAACAAGCTATCACACACCTAAAATGGAGATCGTATGGAAAAGTTATGACCCGAGGAAGTTGATGTACTAACTTACCCAAATGGGGCCCACATGAATTTTGGCGATTCATCTCCTAGGGTTAGGTTTTTGGATGTATATGATTTTTGGCATTCCTGTTTATTGTAAAAATGCCTTCAGAGCCTCATTGCAATCATCTTCTTGAGAATGCGAGTAGCCGTCACATCTCTTCTCAGAGATAAGCTGCCACCATTCTAGCTAGTCTTTCACTCTATATTTTTACAGTCTCTGTACATTTATTTCATTAATAGAAATCATTTATTACTATAGATCTATGTTTATGGTTGCATCTTTGATACATTTCTGTTATACTATTTAATATATGTGATATCTCTGTGCATTTCTTTATTATATCTGCAATCTCATTTCGTGCTAAAAATAATCCGGATCAGTGGTATCAGAGCAGG
>JASDQU011177364.1:0-16413 GCA_032191745.1 Picea mariana
ACTACCGGCTGAAGATTCCACTTGGGAAGATGAGTCTTTTATACACAAGCATCCAGAGTTACTCAAGCGTTGCGGACAACACTTGTCTCAAGGGGAGGGGCATGTTAAGCCCTAATATTGGCTCATTACCCCTTAATTGGGGCATATTATATTAGTAATGTTATTTTATTTATGTCGACTTTAGGCCATTAGTTGTAATTATACCTCCTACTCTCCTATATATACCAAGGAGACATTTTCATTTTGAATCATCTTGTACTTGAACATTTAAGTGGGGTAAAAGGAGGTTGCTCCCTCGAAGAGGCTTATTATCTGAAATTATCTCTTTTTCAAGGCGTTGAGTACTTTTCCTGAGGTTTTTCTATGCTATATTGATGTTTGGTTCTTAACACATTCATGGATAACTTTGTTTATGTTGCACCTTGTGTTTAAGTTGTGTTCTGTGCAAGTTTTGAAGCTAGGACTCTAGGTAAAAAGTGAACATCCTAACTCTGTGCACATAAAATGCATGCTTCTACATAGAGTTTTAATACTAATGGTGAAAAGAAGCACTGAATCTATAATCAAATGACCTCCCTTTCACACTACATTGGTTCTATATTTTTTTGAGAGAGTGTACATAAATGTTTGAGCTGGATCTAGATATCATATTCTATTAGATTTGAATGGAAAATGAATAAATGTTGAACTTAATCTTGTCAATTTATTTTTACTGTGAAGGCCTTTATTTACTCCTGAACAATGTTATTGTACGATACCAACTTGCAATAATGTGATGGAAGATAAGCGGCAGATAGGTCTTGGCATGTGCTAGAGGAAAATTAAAATTGCATTCCCAATTTGTTTTCTATAATATCATTTAATATTACTTATCTATTTTTATTTGTTTTCTAGAATATCATTTAATATTACCTATCTATTTTCTCAAACCATCCATGGCATCACCAAAATTGTGGTGGTATTGTCATTATAAATTGTGTACACATCCTTCCAAGTTCAATAGTGAATAGATTTGTACTCGGTCTGTTTCGTCCAAGTAATTATTTGAATTCTTGCTATGTTGATTTCAATGATTTGAATTATGTTGATATTTCCCTTCTTTCGAACCATTTATTTGAATTCTTGCTATGCTTGGTTTCAATGATTTGAATTATGTTTGTATTTCCCTTCTATTAAACCACCCATAGCATGCCCAAAAACCTGGCATTACTGTCATTCTAAAATCTCTAGAATTCTTTGTAAGGCGTTTTGTTCTTAAACTAGATTTGTAGAGCATTTTTATTCTTCAAAGGTATTCTTTGAGTTCTTATTGCACTTGAATTGTGTCAGTATTTCACTATTGATTTTCTACCATCGTTTAGTGGAAGTTAATATCCAATAATGTGCCTTGAATGATTAGTATATGTGTTTCTTTTAGGTTCATGTGTTCACTATTGATTGTGTGTTTACTATTGGTAGCAATAGTTAAGGGATCCATATTTCTGGAGAATCATCTTCTCTTTTTTAGAGGTATGAAATGAAAGATTTGTGTGTTCTTGATTTGGAAATCCGCGTGGGTCATCCAAATTTGGATTTTAGGGTTTCTATTGCTGCAATCAATAGAATAATCAATTAAATAATGATTAAAAACATAAGTAGAATGATGAAATGACTTCATTTTTTTTTAGAGCTCACAAATATATGTGTTAGTACTGAGAGTCGCCCTCGGACTGCTAGAGGATAATCCCAGTACTCATTTGATTTAAATGATTAAAACATGTTATACTTGGTGGATCAACAAGAGAAGAGTAAAAGGGAGAATAGCATATTGCTTGCAAATACATTCTATTGGGCATAGAGTCATAACATTTTGCAGATCACAGGAAATCAGGCTGCCTACCAGAAAAAAGGCTTATGCAAAGATGGGTAGAAGAATAGAAGGTAAACAAAAAGAAGAATATCCACATAACAAAGATCCTTTCTGTAAGATAGATAAAAAAGTGCTTGAACAATAATCAATGATTAATAGGCAATTACCACAAATCCTTTACAGCTCATGAATCCATTAACCAAAGGTAGCTTTTTATCTTCAAAATATGTAAATATTACTCAATAAAGATGATAAGAAATAAAGGAAACAAAAGAAAAACAGTTTGGTATCACAACCCTTTTCTCATCAAAAACCCTTTCATTTATAGTGAATAATTTTTATCTACCCTAAGGAGGTCGAAACCAAGGAGTTACATAGGATCCTCCTCCATTTAGGAGTCTTGTTACAAAATATTCCAACAAAATCCTAACAAATTCCTGTTTTTTTGGGATTTTGTTTATAATGATAAATTCCTTTTGAAACAAATAATTTTGATTGATCTAGAGATGGAACAAATGTCCCTCATTTCCAACTAACTCTTAGGAGACTATTCGAACCTTCCTTGACAGGTGGTAGCCCTCCCATAGCTCAAATTTGTCAGAATGCTAGAGTTCACAGTGCCTGTGACAGCTTGCACTGCAAACTTTCCTGTAGGTGATGATTTTATCTTTTCTCCAAAACTACGAAGTGGGTCAGGATGAATTTTTGTCAGAAAGTCCAAAACCCCGTGTTTTTCCTCCACACCAAATTTCAGAGGAACCCAGATGGGCATTCAAAAGTTATAAGCACAACAATCCTATGTTGTGTGCTAATTTCTTACAAATTGTCATAAATTACCAGTTCGCAGCATCGGTGCTGCGAACTCTCCTGCAGCATCATGTTTCACTTTACCAAGTTTTTCATCATCTAAAAATTCTATTAGATGTCCAACTATGCTGCAAAGCTTCATTATATTGATATATGACTTATAGGAAAGCACCACAACTGATACTCATGGCTTACAACTCATAGCCATCACCCAAAAATGTTGTAAAATGCATAAAAATAGGCTAAAAACATTAACAACATTTGAAACTTTAAGCCTGCTTCAGCAAATGATCAACCACACATTGTAAATTGGATAGGGATAAGAATTCACTCGTTTAAGGCTAAATTTGAAAGGATGCAAAAGGTGAAAGTTTCAATGGTCCTAGAATAGAGGGTTTGCAGCACAATTCACAACGCAATGTGAGCCAGTTCACAGTGCTAGGTGAAAATGATGGGAGCAAGTAAATTTGAGTAGGAGGAAAACTGAATGAGGTTAGAAGGTGGTATGGTTTAGTAAGCACAGTTCAAAGTATCTTTTAAGTGAGTTTTTCAAATTGATAGCAAGGCACTGATAGTTCGCAGCGCCAACAAATATATCAGTAAAAGGACCTCCTCTCAACCTTCAAATAACATGATAAACCTTATGAAGTATCCAGTAGACTTGAGATTGATGCAGATAATGTTAAGTTTGAACGGGAATGTCTACAAGTAGTTCAACCTCCAACTCTCCTCTTTGGCCAATTCACAGCGTCAAGTTCACAGCACTTGTCTGTAACACCAGGTTCGCAGTGTCGAGCTCACTGAGAACCTCACGGAATTTGCACAATTGGAGGAAGCTATTAGAAACTTTTATGACATAATCCATGAGAATTTGTTTAAAATACGAGCTATAAAAACAATAAGATCTTCTTTTACATGATCCCTAAATGCAATGATAACCATTGAATGTATGAGATACTTATGAATATGCTGCAAACTCTCATGTGAGTTGGCAACACATACAATTGTCTTTAACTTGACATTTAAACAAATAGATGATGACAAATGGAACTTTGTGACAACTGGAGTTGTGACATGTCAAGGTAAAAATGTAAAAATCAAAGGTGTGACTCATTTTGAACCCTACAATTATATGTGCTAACATCTGGCTCCACAAGGGATGGCATGCTCCCTGTGAGTTGTCAAGAACATGCAGTTCCAATGCCTTATCGATTGGGATATAGAGTCATCTATGAAACCAACCTCTGTAACACTGCCAAAATCTACCACTTATTCAAGCAAATTGATAAACTTGCTACAAAATAACCTCATACTGCAAATCTGGTCACATTGTGCAAACTTGAAGAAAATCAAATTCTTGGGAAGCAAGCTTATTACCTACGCTACCCTACTCTATCTAGATCTCCAATTTCCTCAAGTAAATGAAAATTTCCACAGCAACCATTCAAGTAACTTCATGACTGAAATAATCCCATATGTGCCACTGATTGATTGATAATAACATAAATATAACAACGGAGATAGAAACTCCTTCAGAGAATCATACTCACCCACAAGTGTCGGTGAAATGATGAACTCTGAAATCTTCAAAGAATTTGAAAGATATGACTCCAATAAAGATGCTATTGGATCTTCAAAACCATGATCAAAAACTTGTTGATTCAGAAAAGATGAATCTCATTGCACACATTCCCTTTTACTGAGAAAGATGTGAGTTGCTTGTTCTTTTGAGATCATCTCTTGCTCATCAAGAGTGATAGTTTCCTCTTCAGAAAAATGACCATATGATAATTGTATAGTAGGAGTTAAAACATTTTGATTGTGATCATCTATAAATATATAGTTATCTATACAATTATCCTTTACTGCATGCTCAAAATGATTTGGAAGATGATCATAAGCGTGATGTGCATCCTTGTCCATGAAAAAATCTGAAAACATTGAAGAATTATGTTCCAAATCTGAATCATACTTACACTCTTCGTGTTGTTCTTATGCATGTATATCTTCAAAGTAAGCATGATCTTGAATCCTCTTGCAAGATTGGATGTTCTCCTCGATTTATTCAGCATCCTCAAACAACCATCTTAATGATGAAGATTTCCTTTCTCTCAGGAAAAGGACAAGATCGGGATGTTGAGATGCTACATAGTAAACCATGGCAGCAATCTCGGAAGGTCGGGTCTCCAAAGGCATGTTGTAATAAATACTATAAAACCTCATGTTGAAAGTATCCAAGCTTCTTCCTCCCCTCTCCTCAAAGCATGAAAATCAGCCAAGTATTGATCAAAGGACTTATTTTCACCCCAATACTTTGTAAATGCATCATATAACTCAACCAACGAACTAAAGGAATCGGCTTCCAAACCTTTGAACCATAAAGCAACATCCCTAACCAAGGATTTGGAAAATAATCTCATGGTAACATCTTCATGTACTATTTCAAAATTATCAACAAAGTTCTCAAAGGTTCCCAAATGTTTTCCATTTGTAACATGATCCTCTCCAGTAAACCGGGGAAGATACTCAACAAATTTAAGAGGGTAAGGATGAAGGTGGGATGGCAGCCTGAGAGGTTTAAACATTTTCTCCCCGATTCTAAACTGAAATTATGTGGGTTGAAAACAGGGTTTAACAAATTGATTGCAAGGCTCAACAATGATGTTAGTAGGTGATAAGATCTGAGAAGATAACGAATCAATTTCATCATCCTCATGGTTACAAGGCTGAGCATGTTGAGGAAGAATTGAGATATAAACTTCATTCTTCTCAGTAAGCTGAGGTGAGGAGACATGATCAACATCTACAACACATGCAGAATGGATACCTTCTTCTTCTAATGATGGATATACAAATGAAGGCTTATGGTCATCCCAATAGACAAAGCATAGGATGATCCTCTTTATATGTAAAGGGAAAGACAGGAATGAACTGATGAAAAAGAACAAAATTTCATGGAGAAAACTAATGAACTGATACTTGCTTTTTCCCTTCTATCTTTTCATATTTCTGTCAGCAGGATCCTTTCTCCAGTGGAGTCTTTGATTGTGGATTCGCCAGTTAGATGATTACAGTCAATTTTATGTGTCACTCTCTTGTCTACCATCAAGAGCCAGATCTATGTCATTCTCCCAGGGAAGATCATTTCATTCTTCGTTCCCCGTCAACGGCGCCAAAAATGTTAGCATTGAGAGTCACCCTCAGAATGCTACAGAATAATCCTAGTACCCATTTGATTTAAATGATTAAAACATGTTATACTTGGTGGATCAGCAAGAGAAGAGTAAAAGGGAGAACAACAAACTGCTTGCAAATACATTCTATTGGGCATGGAGTCATAACATTCTACAAATCACAGGCAATCTGGCTGCCAACTAGACAAAATGCTTATGTAAATATGGGTAGAAGAATAGAAGGTAAACAAAAAGAAGAATATCCACATAACAGAGATCCTTTATGTAAGATAGATAAAAGAGTTCTTAAACAATAATCAATGATTAACAGGAACTTACCACAAATCCTTTGCAGCACATGAATCCATTAACCAAAGGTAACTTTTGATCTTCAAAATATGTAAATATTACTCAATCAATATGATAAGAAAGAATGGAAACAAGAGAAAAATAGTCTGGTATCACAACTTTCATGAATCTCTAATGGAAAAAATGCCTACATCACATGCCCTCGGGCTTACAAATACACAAATAAACTGCCCCTGCAACTCTTTCCTCTCTTGGATCATGAATCCAACCCTTTTCTCATCAAAAACCATTTAATTTATAGTGAATAATATCTATATACCCTAAGGAGGTCGAAACCAAGGAGTTACATAGGATCCTCCTCCATTTAGGAGTCTTGTTACAAAATATTCCAACAAAAGCCTAACAAATTCCTATCTTTTGAGGATTTTGTCTATAATGATAAATGCCTTTTGAAACAGATCATTCTGATTGATCTGGAGATGGAACACATGTCCCTCATGTCCAACTAACTCTTAGGAGACCATTTGAACCTTCCTTAACATATGGTAGCTCTCCCATAGCTCGAATTTGTCAGATTGTTAGAGTTTGCAATGCCTATGACAGCATGCGTTGTGAACTTTCCTATAGGTGATGATTTTATCTTTTCTCCAAAAATACGAAGTGGGTCATGATTAAATTTTGTCAGCAAGTCCAAAACACCATGTTTGTCTTGCACACCAAATTTCAGAGGAACCCAAATGGGAATTCAAAATTTATAAGAAAAGCAATCCTCTATCATGTGTTAATTTCTTACAAATTGTCATAAATTACCAGTTCGCAACGCCAGCACTGCGAACTTTCCTGTAGCAGCTTGTTTGACTTTACCAAGTTTTTTATCATCTAAAAATTATATCATGTGTCCATCTACGCTGCAAAGCTTCATTATATTTATATATGACTTAGAGGAAAGAACCACAACTGATACTCATGGCTTACAACTCATAGCCATCACCCAAAAATGTTGTAAAATGCATAAAAATAGGCTAACAACATTAACAACATTTCCAACTTTAAGCCTACTTCAGCAAATGATCAACCACACATTGTAAATTGGATAGGGATAAGAATTCACTCATTTAAGGTTGAATTTGAAAGCATGCAAAAGGTGAAAGTTTTAGCAGCCCTAGAACAGAGGGTTCACAACACAATTCACAGTGCTCTGTGAGTCAGTTTGCAGCGCTAGGTGAAAATGATGGGAGCAAGTAAATTTGAGTAGGAGGAAAATTGAATGAGGTCAAAAGGTGTTATGGTTTAGTAGGCATAGTTCAAAGTATATTTTAAGTGAATTTTGCAAATTGATAGCAAGGCAGTGACAGTTTGCAGCGCCAAAAAATATATCAATAAAAGGACCTCCTCTCAACCTTCAAATAACATGATAACCCTTATGAAGTATCTAGTAGACTTGAGCTTGATGCAGATAATGTTAAGTTTGAATGGGAATGTCTGCAAGTAGTTCAACCTCCAACTCTCCTCTTCGGCTAGATGGCAGTGTCGAGTTCGCAGTGCTTGTCTATAGTACCAAGTTCACAGTGCCGAGCTCAAACACAATTTTCACACTTGGAGGAAGTTGTTAGAAAGTTTTATGACATAATCCCTGAGAATTTGTTTAAAATACAAGCTCTGAAAACAATAATATCTTCTTTGGCACAATCCCTAAATGTAATGATAACCATTAAATGCGTGAGATACTTATGAATACCCTGCTAACTCTTATGTGAGTTGGAAGCACATACAACTTTCTTTAACTTGACATTTAAACAAATAGATGGTGACAAATGGAACTTTGTGTACAACTGGAGGTGTGACATGTCAAGGTAAAAATATAAAAATCAAAGGTGTGACTCATTTTGACCTCTACAATTCTATGTGTTAACATCTGGCTCCACAGGGGATGGCATGCTCCCTGTGAGTTGCCAAGAACATGCAGTTCCAGTGCCTTATCCATTGGGATATGGAGTCATCTGTGCAACCAACCTCTATAACACTGCCAAAATCTGCCACTTATTCAAGCAAACTGATAAACCTGCTACAAACTAACCTCATACTGCAAATCTGATCACATTGTGCAAACTTGAAGAAAAGCAAATGCTCAGGAAGCAAGCTTGTTACCTACGCTACCCTACTCTATCCAGATCTCCAATTTTCTCAAGTAAATGCAAATTTCCACAGCAACAATTCAAGTAACTTCATGACTGAAATAATCCCATATGTGCCACTGATTGATTGATAATAACATAAATATAACAATAGTGATAGAAACTCCTTCAGAGAATCATGCTCGCCCACAAGTGTCGGTGAAATGATGAACTCTGAAATATTAAAATAATTTGAAAGATATGACTCCAATAAAGTTGCTATTGGATCTTCAAAACCATGACCAGAAACCTATTGATTCAGAAAAGATGAATGTCATTTCACACATTCCCTTTTACTAAGAAAGATGTGAGCTTATTGTTCTTTCGAGATCAACTCTTGATCATCAATAGTGACAGTTTCCTCTTCATAAAAATGAACATATGATAATTGTATAGTAGGATTTAAAACATTTTGATTGTGATCGGCTATAAATATATAGTTATCTATACAATTATCCTTTACGGCATGCTCAAAATGATTTGGAAAATGATCATAAGCATGATGTACATCCCTGTCCATGAAAAAATATGAAAACATTGAAGAATTTTGTTCCAAATCTAAATCAGACTTACACTCTTCTTGTTTCTCTTGTGCATGTAGATCTTTAAAGTAAGCTTGATCTTGAATCCTCTTGCAAGCTCAAATTATTTCCTCGACTTATTTAGCATCCTCAAACAACCGTCTTAATGATGAAGATTTCATTTCTTAGGAAAAGGACAATATCGGGATGTTGAGTTGCTACATAGTAAACTATGGCAGCAATCACGGAAGGCCATATATCCAAAGGCATGTTGTAATAAATACTATAAAACCTCTTGTTGAAAGTAGTCGAAGCTTCTTCCTCCCCTCTGCTCAAAGCATGAAAATCAGCCAAGTATTGATCAAAGGACTTATTCTCACCCCAATACTTTGAAAATGCATCATATAACTCAACCAACAAACTAAAGGAATCAACTTCCAAACCTCTGAACCACAAAGCAGCATCCCTAACCAAGGATTTGGAAAATAACTTCATGGTAACATCTTCATGTATTGTTTCAAAATTATCATAAGTTCTCAAAGGATCCCAAATGTTTGCCAGTTGTAACATGATCCTCTCCAGTAAACTGGGGAAGATACTCAATAAAGTTAAGAGGGTAAGGATGAAGGTGAGATGGCATCTTGAGAGGTTTAAACATCTTCTCCCTAATTATAGACTGAAATTATGTGGCTTGAAAATGAGGTTTAACACACTGATTGCAAGGCTCAGCAGTGATGGTAGTAGGTGATAAGAACTAAGAAGGTAACGAATCAATTGAATCATCCTCATGGTTACAAGGTTGAGCATGTTCAGGAAGAATTGAGATATAAACTTCATTCTTCTCAATAAGCTGAGGTGAGGAGACATGATCAACATCTACAACACGTGTAGAATGGATACCTTCTTCTTCCAATGATGGATATACAAATGAATGCTTATGGTCATCCGAATAGACAAAGCATAGGATGATCCTCTTTATATGTAAATGGAAAGACAAGAATGAACTGATGAAAAAGAACAAAAGTTCATGGAGAAAATTAATGAACTGATACATGTTTTTTCCCTTCCGTCTTTTCATCTTTCTGTCAGTAGGATCCTTCCTGCAGTGGAGTCTTTGATTTTAGAGTCACCAGGTAGATTATTACAGTCAATTTTTTGTGTCCCTCTCTTGTCTACCATCAAGAGTTGGATCTGTGTCATTCACCCAGGGAATATCACTTCATTCTTCGTCCCCCGACAACGATGCCGAAAATGTTAGCACTAAGAGTCACCCTCAGACTACTATGGGATAATCCCAATACCCATTTGATTTAAATTATTAAAACATGTTATACTTGGTGGATCGAAAAGAGAAGAGTAAAAGGCAGAACATCAGACTACTTGCAAATACATTTTATTGGGCATGGAGTCATAATATTTTGCAGATCACATGCAATCAGGCTATCGACCAGATAAAAGGCTTATGCAAAGATGGGTAAAAGAATAATATCTCTCTCCTCTCTTGGATCATGAATCCAACCCCTTTCTCATCAAAAACCCTTTCATTTATAGTGAATAATATCTTTCTAACCTAAGGAGGTCGAAACCAAGGAGTTACATAAGATCCTCTTCCATTTAGGAGTCTTGTTACAAAAGATTCCAACAAAAGCCTAACAAATTCCTATCTTTTTGGGATTTTGTCTATAATGATAAATGTATTTTGAAACAGATCATTCTGATTGATCTGGAGATGGAACACATGTCCCTCATGTCCAACTAACTCCTATGAGACCATTCGAACCTTCCTTGATAGGTGGCATCCCTTCCATAGATCGAATTTGTCAAAATGTTAGAGTTCGCAGTGCTTGTGACAGCATGCGCTGCGAATTTTCTTCTAGGGGATGATTTTATCTTTTCTCCAACACTACAAAGTGGGTTAGGCGGAATTTTTGTCAACAAGTCCAAAACACCATGTGTGTCCTACACACCAAATTTCAGAGGAACCCAGATGGGAATTCAAAATTTATAAGAAAAACAATCCTCTGGTGTGTGCTAATTTCTTACAAATTGTCATAAATTACCAGTTCGCAGCGCCAAAGCTACGAACTTTCCTGTAGCAGCCTGTTTCACTTTACTAAGGTTTTTATCATCTAAAAATTATATCAGGTGTCTAGCTATGTTGCAAAGCTTCATTATATTGACATATGACTTAGAGGAAAGCACCACAACTGATACTCATGGCTTACAACTCATAGCCATCACCCAAAAATGTTGTAAAATGCATAAAAATAGGCTAACAACATTTGCAACTTTAAGCCCGCTTCAACAAATGATCAACCACACATTGTAAATTGGATAGGGATAAGAATTCACTCGTTTAAGGTTGAATTTGAAAGGATGCAAAAGGTGAAAGTTTCAGAAGTCCTAGAACAAAGGGTTAGCAGCACAATTCGCAGCGCTTTGTGGGTCAGTTCGTAGCGCTAGGTGAAAATGATGGGAGAAAGTAAATTTTAGTAGGAGGAAAACTAAATGAGGACAGAAGGTGGTATGGTTTAGTAGGCACAGTTCAAAGTATATTTTTAGTGAATTTTGCAAATTGATAGCAAGGTAGTGACAGTTCGCAACGCCAACAAATATGTCAGTAAAAGGACCTCCTCTCAACCTTCAAATAGCATGATAACCCTTATGAAGTATCGAATAGACTTGACCTTGATGCAGATAATGTTAATTTTGAACGGGAATGTTTGCAAGTAGTTCAACCTCCAACTCTCTTCTTCGTCCAGTTCGCAGTGTCGAGTTCGCAGCGCTTGTTTGTAGCACCAGGTTCGTAGCGCCGAGCTCAAACACGATTTGCACACTTGGAGGAAGTTGTTAGAAACTTTTATGACATAATCCCTGAGAATTTGTTTAAAATACAAGCTCTGAAAACAACAAGATCTTCTTTGACACGATCCCTAAATGCAATGATAACCATTGAATGCGTGAGATACTTATGAATACGTTGAGAACTCTCATGTGAGTTGGCAGCACATACAACTATCTTTAACTTGACATTTAAACAAATAGATGATGACAAAGGGAACTTTGTGTACAATTGGAGGTGTGACATGTCAAGGTAAAAATGTAAAAATCAAAGGTGTGACTCATTTTGACCCCTACAATTCTATGTGCTAACAATATGTTTTTAGATTAATTCAATAATTCACTCACATATTTGGGGTTGTATAAACAATAGGCACACTACAAATATATATTGTTAATTATCTTCATAATTCTATAGAAAACATTCTACAATGACATGCATTTTCTCTAGTGTAACAAACAAAATACTTGGAAGCATCTAGTTTCTTTTACAATTAAGCTTATGATCTTTGAATATTTGAATCTATGCTTTAGAATGTTAAGTTGATATTTTGCTAATGTTAAGGTGATATTTTGGATTTACTATTTTTTCTACTAAATATAAATTAGATTGGAAATGTAATATTTTGTTTAACACAATTTTTTTATGAAGTGTGTAGTTAATTTATTATTGTCAATTAAAATGTAATTTTTTTGTAAGCTTTTCATCATGAAAACGTTGCATAAATATATATCCTTCCAACTGAAATTAAAACCAACCCTTAAAATTTTATCATTGAATATAGATTACATAAATAGTCGCCCATATTTGTCCCAAACATTGACATTAGTGCATTTTAATGCTACAATGATTTTATATTACTAGGGACTACCGTAGCATATGTTAGAGCTATAAATATTCAATGAAAACCATCATATATCACACTAAAAAAGATAATACAAGTTTAATGTTACATGCCATAAATGTCAGAAAACAAAATTAGAATATTAATGGTTGTATCATAGTTTTCAAAACGCTAAATAAGATGGAAAAGCATATGGACATTTTGAAAATCAAGTTGGGGATAACAGTTGGAAATCTTGAATCTCAGTTAGTACATCTCTTGCCATCATACCTGACAGAATAAATGGAGGTTTACATTTATCAAGATTTCGGCCTCTTGTTTAAAGTGTAAATAACACCCTCTCATTTAAAGTATAAATAACAGATGGTCCTTCAATGTAACGTGTGTTTTTTGGTTCACTATAACTAGGACATATGTTAATGATTGAACCAACGCTTTCATATTATATTTCACATTTCATGGGAGTCAATGATATATCATTTTTCATAATTATATTGATTATAAAATAGAAGATAATCATCAAACAAAGTATAATATATTCCCCACTGCAAAATTAAATGATGAGTTGCAGGGTGCATAGCACTAGCCTAGACACCAATTCTCGGCTGCTCACCTATTTGAATATTCATTGTTTGTGCATAAATTATAATAAATAATAATCTATAAATAATAATAAATAAAAAACGCAAAAGAAATCCAGTGGACGTGTCCACCGCATGTATCTTAAAAAATTAAAAGAGGAAAATAAATCCAATGTACATGTCCACAGCATGTATATTAAAAAATTCATGATTGATAAGAATTGCAACATTCTTATCCTTACCTTGAGTTATTTGGCTGTGTAGGTGTTGTATCATTGACACGGTATTTTTTTATTTTGTAAGGTTGGAAAATATTTTATATTATTTAAATATGTTATATTTTGTCTTATCTCAAAACTTTATTTTTAGATACAAATAGCTAAAATATATATCGGATGATGAATCATATTTATTAAAATAATTTTTTTTAATTTTTGGTAATAAATTTTTTTAAGGTAAAATATAGTTAAAATGCCAAATTTTAAGATTTTTTTTTAGGTAGGATGACTTCTTTATATTAAAATAATTTTTTTAATTTTTGGCAATGAATATTTTTAAGGTAAAATATAGTTTTTTTTAAACAAAAAAAAAGGAAATTTTATTGAAATAAAAACGACGTTTGGAAATGTCTAAGTGATGCATCCACTCCAAAATTTAAAACCAAACTATTAAAAAAACTCCATAGGAGGGACACTGACACTACTAATACCAATAGTGTTAATATCACATATTGTTTACACCCAAAATCTTTTTCTGTAGAGTCTGTAGTATATGCCTAATATATATGTATATATATATAAATAATGAAACATAATTTCTTAAAAAACCTTAACTGTGAGGACCATATTGACATCATAAATTTGTTTCTGGAGCTGGGGCATTCAAGTCCAGTTGAATTGGAGTCGTTGTTGGTGAGGAGGCTACATCAAAATTTGTTGGGGCTTTAGTATCAAGTGTTGGTTCTAAAAATTGTTGGAGTCTAACTCTGAAATCTTCCAATTGTTGACAGAGGGTGGTGCATTCATCCTGCAATTGTAAAATGGTTTTCCTTTGAGTCATAAATTCATCTAACATAGTTAACATTTTGGTGGAGACTCCATTTATCTTATTTGCAAAGTAAGAATTGTGTTCCTAGTGTCTTCTAACTCCTCATACACTACTTTTTGGACCCATCTTCCTGAATTATGGGTTTCCATGTCTTGCCTTGGTCTCCTATCATCTCCTGGATACACCATGAGGGACTGAACTAAAAGCACGACGATCAACACAAGGGCATAGAATAGGAGGGAATCAATCTCTCCCAAGCCACAGAGCTGAGCCATAACGATAGCATACATGAAGTTAAACACCACCCACACATGCACTACATTTATGTCCCATGTTCTCCATCTTCGACAATCATGGCAAGAAGTTACGGCATATCTGCAAACACCCATAATTGTCCCACA
Source organism: Picea mariana (assembly GCA_032191745.1). NCBI lineage: Eukaryota > Viridiplantae > Streptophyta > Pinopsida > Pinales > Pinaceae > Picea > Picea mariana. The sequence goes on from JASDQU011177364.1 coordinate 14,549, forward strand.
TTGTAGGGAAAACATTTGTAGAGGCTCATCAAATGTATGTTAAATCTACCTTATTTTATGGGAATATATAGGAGGAAACTTACATGGAACAACCTCTTGGCTATATTCAGAATGAATCCAGTCTTGTTTCATGCTTTAAGAAATCTCCCTACGGACTTAAGCAAGCTCCTTAGTCCTGGTATGCTAAAATGGATAGTTTTCTTCTTGACATTATCTTCTTTACATGTCATTCTAACTCCAATGTTTATACCTAGAAAGTGGGTGACCATCTCATAATACATGTTCTCTATTTTTATGACCTTACGATCATCAGTAGTATCCCCAACCTTTTAACCCATGTGAAATCCAATCTTAAGAATAAATTTGACATGACAGACTTAGGACATTTGCATTATTTCTTGGACTTCAAGTCTTGCAAACCAAGGAAGGGATTTCCCTCTTCTAGTCTAAGTATGCAAGTGATCTTCTTTGTCACTTTCACATGGAAAAATGTAAACCAACACCATCTCCCATCTAGTATAGAGTCAAACTTTCTACCACATATACCACACCCAAAGTAAATGCCACTTTCTACCATTATTTAGTTGGCAGCCTTTGTATTTGAATTATACCTATCTTGATATTTGCTTTGTTGTTGTTATTGTTTCTTGGTACATGCAACAAATCCATGAGAGCCATTGGAATGCAGCAAAGAGGATATTTGCTTTGGCGTTGTTATTATTTCTTGGTACAATTTAGTTTGGGATATAGTACATTTTAGGGGGGACCCATTTATTGGTTGGTCTAACTGATTCCAATTGGATTGGCAACCCTAATGATATAAAGTCTATTGAAGGTTATGTTTTTAGTCTTGGTTATGGACCTGTCACTTGGGCTTGCAAGAATAAATGTGCCCTTTCTCTTTCTTCTGCAGAAGCATAGTATTGAGCAGTGGTTAGTGCAAGTCAAAGATCCATATAACTTCATCGGATCCTTCCATAGTTTGGATTCCAACAAAAATATCCGATCACACTCTAATGCAATAATGAGAGTGCCATTTATCTCACCATATATCCAATTCAACATTAGTGTAGAAAACACATAGAGTTAAAGATGCACTTCATCAAGAAGCTTCTTCATGAGTGCATCCTTGAAGTGCTCTATTTCTAGATATATGATCACATTGCAAACATTTTCACAAAGACCCTTATAGAATCCAAGTTTTCAAAGCTTCAATCTAGGTTAGGATTTTAGGAAGTTGTCATTAGAGGGGAATAGGCTCGAATGCCTCCTTCCTTCGCCTATTGTGTCACCTTTGTAAATAATTCAATCCTATCTTAATTTTTTCTTAAGGGGGGATGCTAGGATACTTAGACAGTTCAAATTTAGTTAAGTTCAACTTGGTATAATGTGTCTTTAGGTAAAATGTGCTTCATTAGTGTGATTTTTTAACCATCTGATTCGGCGATCATGATAATGTTATAGACATAAAGTGGTTTGACATTTCATATTCTCCTCGATACTAATATCACTTTATCCTTGTCTTAACACCTAATTGGTACATGATCTATATTTAAAGAGAAGGGAGGGAAAGTTGGAGACCAAAGACTCAACTAGAACTTGTCCATAGTGGCATGTGTTCCATGGATAAATGATCACTAGTTGGCAGAAGGTATGTGTTGATCTTCATTGATGACTTTTCTAGGTACAGTTGGGTTTATTTCTTGAATAATAAGAGTCATGTCTTTGAAAATTTCAAGGAATTTAGGGCATTTGGTAAAAAGCAATGTGGTCAACCTATGAAATGTTTAAGATCTGAAAATGGAGGAGAATATGTGGGAAAGGAATTTGAAATATACTTGTCATAGAATAGTATCTCCTGGCAG
>JASDQU011177364.1:19909-46443 GCA_032191745.1 Picea mariana
ATCGGAGGGGGGGTGGTCCGATATGGTGGTTTTAGATTGCAAGCTCCCCACTGTCGTGGCGCCTCCTTGTGATGTCGGACCTCCCCGCTCAAATCAACTTACCACCCCACCCCCCCTCCGATATACCACATACCGCTTCCACTTACCGTCCTCACCTCCCGTTGACACTTGTCTTCCACTTACCTGTCCCTTCTTTGTCAATTGTGTCAGCACCACTGTAGCACACCCATTTGTACACAACTCATAAAGATATCATATATCCCATGCATTTAAAACAAATAAACACATTTAACTCAGAGTAAAACATATCATTACTGCTATAATTAAATAATCCATAACATTCCAAATTGATTCGTATACACAGTGGAAAACATGATAACATTTACAGTAGAAACATGATAACATTTACAGTAGAGACATGATAAAATGTGATAAAACATTGTTAGCCACTTATCTTCTAACAATGGTGGGATCCACCAACCAAATGCAGTCCTTCCACGAACCTCCCAGCCTTAGACCGCACTGCTCATCAACTCAGCAATGGGTCACCCCCGAGCTGGGACTAAGCTCCACCCTAAGGCAAGGAATCTAGGCTCAGGCTGAGGTTACAGGGAAAACAACATACAACCACAAGGACAAAATGCTCTCCTAGGAATCTCCCACGCTCACTATCCACAGACCCTCATTCCCCACATGCCTATTCCACCCCAGAAGATTGCACCTTCTCTGTCACCTGGACAATCCTTCGACTGTCAATCTCCCTTACCTTGGGTTACAGGAACAGACTGGACCGGAAGTCTCCGGGCTCTATGGCAGCTACAGGGTTCCTTCCAGGAGTTCTCTCTTTCCCCTGTGCACTCTCTCACCTGGAGGGAGTCGCTCACAGACCAACAAGCCTCATGCAGTCCAGCACTGCGTAATCTCAACCATCCCACGGGGAAACAGATACAGGCTTTCCAAAAACTGGTTCAGCAATCACAGGATGGCTTCACAGTCACGGCGTTGGGACAAGGAATGCTCACCTAGGCTCCTTCAACTTTTTCCCGAACAAGCGAAGACTCTTCCCCGAATTCCACATAGGTTTCCCGTAGGCTGGGGTTGCTCGCACGGGATTTCTCAGAATTAGACACACCACCTCGAGTCACAGGGTCTCCCGGTGTTTATTTTCGGAATTGCGTGGGAAGCAATTTACGCAGGGAATTACACAGACTCTCCCGTACAAAATAGCAGGTCCTCCCCATTTCCCCTCCGCCAACCCAGGATAGACTCACGCTCAGGTTATCGGGAATGCGTGACAAACGATCCACGCAAGGGTCAACACTTGTTCCAACTGTTTAGACAGGGGATGTACCGGTGATCTCGAAACAAACATGAATACACGCCTCTTCGATTCAGAGGATGTACGAGGGTTTCTCTGCAGGAGTCAGACCAGTTCACTTTCTGGCAGTCCATGAGTCGAATGGAGGAGGAGGAGCCTTTCTCACGGCTCACCCTTGTACGTCCTCCCCTGCCAGCACTTAGGATAAAACACAAATGCACATGCATTTTTGGAATAATATTAAAATATTATTCCCAGGCTTAAGCCCCCTAGGCTCAACACTTAGCCCCTTTTCCCACCTTCAACCCCCAATTCCTTTCCCACTCCGTGGATGCTTATTCCCCCTTCACTCATTCATCGTGGTCGGTCTGCACCTGGCGGTGTTTATATTTTATTAAATGTTCGGCTTACATACAAGTACAATAGCAGGGTCCTGACCTTCAACACTTAGGCTCCCTGGCCTAACAACACATAAGTCTCCAACTTATAAGAACTTGGCTCACCAGCCTATAAAACATAATTACAATTCTTTTCAAAACATGGTTTACAACGGGGCTCGACCTTGGGGACACTACAACCACTCCTCACCATATCCCCGCCTGCCATGTGTACTCCACTCCCCGCCTCATGTCACATCCCTCTTTCTGCCTCTGCCTCTCACCTCCCGCCATCTGTCTCCCATGTCATCTCCACCTATATGGTTGTCCCCACTCTCCCTTCGACACCACATCCTCTGTCCCCTCCACATCGTTGCCACGTCCTTCCACCTGGGCACCGAACATGTGTCGTATTCTGCTAGGGGCTGTGCCCATCGCCTCGCCCGTTCCTCCTCATCAGCATCCACGGTTACCGACCAGTCTTCCCCGTACGCATCCAACAAAGCGCAGAAGGCGAAAGAAAGACAACCATGTCTTCAGGAGCAGAGTTGACCTGGGATTCTCTGATCCCAATGCAGAAGTTAATGCAAATAAGGAAGGTGGGTGAGACATCATCTCCTTCCTTAAATAGAAGGCCAGAGAGGGACAAAGTGCAGAGGCAGGATGTTAATCCAAAACTGACAGAAGACTGCATGGGCAGTCTGACCAACGTCTGCATGCACAGCCCGACAGAGAAGCTCATCACCATAAAGCCTTGAATGTATGACATGACCGCGTTTGAGGTAGCAGAGCCAGTTCTAAGTATATGTAGGCATTTTTTTCCATTTTGTTAGGGTCAATGGTAGAGCTAAGCTCTCGATTGTAATGTTTTAGTGAGGCCTCTAGTTCTCTGGTTATGAATTGATCTTTGAGACTTCTTGTTTAATGACAACCAACTCCTTTCTTTATATTTTTCTTCTGAATTTGAAAGCCCGGGCATGGAGGATCCAATCTGGTGCTGTGATTATAGTATAGTGTAGGTTTGACTATATCTGTTGTTGTAGTGTTTTTAGTGTTTTGAAGTTTTCAGATCCAAGAGGATCTTGTATCTGAGACTTTTCCTCCCAAGGCTACTGGAAGACCGGATGTCCAGAAAAGACCTTCATATTTTCTCACCTCCCTTCTACCTACTCACCACTATACAACTTTACTGGCCTAAGTTATATCAAGACCTCACTTATCTAAGCATCTCCAACCCAGTTTTATGAGTTAAAGCGATACAGTCTTGAGACTGCATCCATTAGACCAATTTTAAACTTATTTACTGTGACATACAAACTGATGGGTATCAGGCTCATCCCTGCTGTAATCCAGGGGTGACTTCTGTCACTAATAGTGCCTACTAAACCATACCACCTTCCGACCTCATTCATTTTTCCTACTACTCAAATTTACTTTCTCCCATCATTTTCACCTACCGTTGCGAACTGACTCACAGAGCGCTGCAAATTGTGTTGTGAACCCTCTATTCTAGGACCAATGAAACTTTCACCTTTTGCATCCTTTCAAATTTAGCCTTAAACGAGTGAATTCTTATCCATATCCAATTTACAATGTGTGGTTGATCATTTGCTGAAGCAGGCTTAAAGTTGCAAATGTTGTTAATGTTGTTAGCCTATTTTTATGCATTTTACAACATTTTTGGGTGATGGCTATGAGTTGTAAGCCATGAGTATCAGTTGTGGTGCTTTCCTCTAAGTCATATGTCAATATAATGAAGCTTTGCAACATAGTTGGACACCTGATATAAATTTTAGATGATAAAAACCTTGGTGAAGTGAAACATGCTGCTATAGGCAAGTTCACAGTGTTGGCGCCGTGAATTGTTAATTTATGACAATTTGTAAGAAATTAGCACACGAGAGGATTGTTTTGCTTATAAATTTTGAATTCCCATCTGGGTTCCTCTGAAATTTGGTGTGTAGGACACACATGGTGTTTTGGAATTGCTGACAAAAATTATGCCTAACCCACTTCATAGCGTTGGAGAAAAGATAAAATCATCCCCTCTAGGAAAGTTCACAGCGCATGCTGTCACAGGCGCTGCGAACTCTAACAGTTTGGCAAATTCGATCTATGGGAGGGATGCCACCTATCAAGGAAGGTTCGAATGGTCTCCTAGGAGTTAGTTGTACATGAGGGACATGTGTTCCATCTCCAGATCAATCATAATGATCTGTTTCAAAAAACATTTATCATTATAGACAAAATCCCAAAAAGATAGGAATTTGTTAGAATTTTGTTGGAATCTTTTGTAACAAGACTCCTATATGGAGGATGATCCTATGTAACTCCTTGGTTTCGACCTCCTTAGGTTAGATAGATATTATTCACTATAAATTAAAGGGTTTTGATGAGAAAAGGGTTGGATTCATGATCCAAGAGAGGAGAGAGATATTATTATTGTACCCATCTTTGCATAAACCTTTTATCTGGTAGGTAGCCTAATTGAATGTGATCTGCAAAATGTTATGACTCCATGCCCAATAGGATGTATTTTCAAGCAGTCTGATGTTCTCCCTTTTACTCTTCTCTTTTCGATCCACCAAGTATAACATGTTTTAATAATTTAAATCAAATGGGTACTGGGATTATCCCATAACAGTCTAAGGGTGACTCTTAGTGCTAACATTTTCGATGTCGCTGTCGGGGAACGAAGAATGAAGTGATCTTCCCTGGGAGAATGACATAGATCCGACTCTTGAAGGTATACAAGAGAGGGACACAAAAAATTGACTGTAATCATCTACCTGGTGACTCCGCAATCAAAGACTCCACTGGAGGAAGGATCCTACTGACAGAAAGATGAAAAGATGGAAAGGAAAAAACATGTATCAGTTCATTAGTTTTCTCCATGAATTTTTGTTCTTTTTCATCAGTTCATTCCTGTCTTTCCATTTACATATAAAGAGGATCATTCTATGCTTTGTCTATTCAGATGACCATAAGCCTTCATTTGTATATCCATCATTGGAAGAAGAAGGTATCCATTCTACATGTGTTGTAGTTGTCGATCATGTCTCCTCACCTCAGCTTATTGAGAAGAATGAATTTTATATCTCAATTCTTCTTGAACATGCTCAACCTTGTAACCATGAGGATGATAAAAATGATTCGTTACGTTCTCAGATCTTATCACCTACTACCATCACTGCTGAGCCTTGCAATCAGTTTGTTAAACCTCATTTTTAGCCCACATAATTTCATTCTAGAATCATGGAGAAAATGTTTAAACCTCTCAAGATGCCATCTCACCTTCATACTTACCCTCTTAACTTTGTTGAGTATCTTCCCCGGTTTACTGGAGAGGATCATGTTACCACTGACAAAAATTTGGGATCATTTGAGAACTTATGATAATTTTGAAATAGTACATGAAGATGTTACCATGAAGTTATTTTCCAAATCCTTGGTTAGGGATGCTGCTTTGTGGTTCAAAAGGTTTGGAAGTTGTTTCCTTTAGTTCGTTGGTTGAGTTATATGATGCATTTTCAAAGTATTGGGGTGAGAATAAGTCCTTTGATCAATACCTGACTGATTTTCATGCTTTGAGGAGAGGGGAGGAAGAAGCTTCGGCTACTTTCAACAAGAGGTTTTATAGTATTTATTACAACGTGCCTTTGGATACACGACCTTCTGAGATTGCTGCCATATTTTACTATGTAGCAACTCAACATCCCAATCTTGTACTTTTCTTGAGAGAAATGAAATCTTCATCATTAAGATGGTTGTTTGAGGATGCTGAATAAGTTGAGGAGAACATCCGAGCTTGAAAGAGGATTCAAGATTAGGCTTACTTTGAAGATCTACATGCACAAGAGAAACAAGAAGAGTGTAAGTATGATTTAGATTTGGAAACAAATTCTTCAATGTTTTTGTATTTTTTCATGGACAAGGATGTACATCATGCTTATGATAATTTTCAAAATCATTTTGAGCATGCTGAAAAGGATAATTGTATAGATAACTATATATTTATAGCTGATCACAATCAAAATGTTTTAAATCCTACTATACAATTATCATATGATCATTTTTCAGAAGAGGAAACTGTCACTCTTGATGATCAAGAGTTGATATCGAAAGAACAAGAAGCTCATATCTTTCTTAGTAAAAGGGAATGTGTGCAATGGCATTCATCTTTTCTGAATCAATATGTTTCTGGTCATGGTTTTGAAGATCCAATAGCAACTTTATTGGAGTCATATCTTTCAAATTATTTGAATATTTTAGAGTTCGTCATTTCACCAGCACTTATGGGCGAGTATGATTCTCTGAAGGAGTTTCTATCACTGTTGTTATATTTATGTTATTATCAATCAATCAGTGGCACATATGGGATTATTTCATTCATGAAGTTACTTGAATGGTTGCTGTGGAAATTTGCATTTACTTGAGAAAATTGGAGATCTGGATAGAGTAGGGTAGCGTAGGTAATAAGCTTGCTTCCTGAGCATTTGATTTTCTTCAAGTTTGCATAATGTGATCAGATTTGCAGTATGATGTTAGTTTGTAGCAGGTTTATCAATTTGCTTGAATAAGTGGTAGATTTTGGCAGTGTTATAGAGGTTGGTTGCACATATGACTCCATATCCCAATGGATAAGGCACTGGAATTGCATGTTCTTGGCAGCTCACAGGGAGCATGCCATCCCCCGTGGATCTAGATGTTAACACATAGAATTATAGGGGTCAAAATGAGTCACACCTTTGAGTTTTATATTTTTACCTTGACATGTCACACCTCCAATTGTACGCAAAGTTCCATTTATCATCATCTATCTATTTAAATGTCAAGTTAAACACAACTGTATGTGCTGCTAACTCACATAAGAGTTAGCAACGTATCCATAAGTATCTCACACATTCAATGGTTATCATTACATTTAGGGATTGTGTTGAGAAAGATCTTATTGTTTCCAGAGCTTGTATTTTAAACAAATTCTCAAGGATTATGTCATAAAATTTTCTAACAACTTCCTCCAAGTGTGCAAATTGTGTTTGAGCTCAGCGCTGCGAACCTGGTGCTATAGACAAGCACTGCGAACTGGCCGAAGAGGAGAGTTGGAGGTTGAACTACTTGTAGACACTCCCATTCAAACTTAACATTATCTGCATCAAGCTCAAGTCTACTAAATACGTCATAAGGGTTATCATGTTATTTTAATGTTGAGAGGAGGTCCTTTTATTGATATATTTGTTGGCGCTGCAAACTGTCACTGTCTTGCTATAAATTTGAAAAATTCACTTAAAAGATAGCCTACTAAACCAGACCACCTTCTGACCTCATTCAATTTTCCTCCTACTCAAATTTACTTTCTCCCATCATTTTCACTTACCGCTACGAATTGACTCACAAAAAATTATGAATTGTGTTGCAAACCCTCAGTTCTAGGACTGCTAAAACTTTCACCTTTTGCATCCTTTCAAATTCAACCTTAAACGAGTGAATTCTTATCCCTATCCAATTTACAATGTGTGGTTGATCATTTGCTGAAGTAGGCTTAAAGTTGCAAATGTTGTTAGCCTATTTTTATGCATTTTACAACATTTTTGGGTGATGGCTATGAGTTGTAAACCATGAGTATTAGTTGTGGTGCTTTCCTCTAAGTCATATATAAATATAATGAAGGTTTGCAACATAGATGGACACCTGATATAATTTTTAGATGATAAAAAAATTGGTAAAGTGAAACATGTTGCTACAGAAAAGTTCGCAGCGCTGGCGCTGCAAACTGGTAATTTATGACAATTTGTAAGAAATTAACACACGACAGAGGATTGTTTTGCTTATAAATTTTGAATTCCCATATGGGTTCCTCTGAAATTTGGTGTGCAAGACAAACATGGTGTTTTGGACTCGCTGAAAAATTTTAAGCCTGACCCACTCCGTATTTTTGGAGAAAAGATAAAATCATAGCGCATGTTGTCATAGGTGCTGCAAACTCTAACAGTCTGACAAATTTGAGCTATGGGAGAGCTACCATCTGTAAAGGAAGGTTCAAATGGTCTCCTAGGATTTAGTTGGACATGAGGGACATGTGTTCCATCTCCAGATCAATCAGAATGTTCTGTTTCAAAAGGCATTTATCATTATAGACAAAATCCCAAAAAGATAGGAATTTGTTAGGCTTTTGTTGGAATCTTTTGTAACAAGACTCCTAAATGGAGGAGGATCCTATGTAACTCCTTGGTTTCGACCTCCTTAGGGTATATAGAGATTATTCACTATAAATGAAATTTTTTTTTGATGAGAAAAGGGTTGGATTCATGATCCAATAGAGGAGAGAGTTGCAGGGGTAGTTTATTTGTGTATTTGTAAGCTCGAGGGCATGTGATGTAGGAATTTATGCCATTAGAGATTCATGAAAGTTGTGATACCAGAGTGTTTTTATCTTTTTCCATTCTTTCTTATCATCTTGATTGCGTAATATTTACATATTTTGAAGATCAAAAGCTGCCTTTGGTTAATGGATTCATGAGCTGTAAAGGATTTGTGGTAATTTTCTGTTAATCATTGATTATTGTTCAAGAACTCTTTTATATATCTTACAGAAAGGATATCTATTATGTGGATAATCTTATTTTTGTTTACCTTCTATTCTTCTACCCATCTTTGCATAAGCATTTTGTCTGGTAGGCAACCATATTGCCTGTGATTTGCAGAATGTTATGACTCCATGCCCAATAGAATGTATTTGCAAGTGGTCTGTTGTTCTCCCTTTTACTCTTCTCTTGCTGATCCAACAATTATAGCATGTTTTAATCATTTAAATCAAATGGGTACTAGGATTATTCTATATCATTCTGAGGGTGACTCTCAGTGCTAACATTTTTGGCGCTGTTGACGAGGAATGAAGAATGAAGTGATCTTCCCTGGGAGAACAACATAGATCTGGCTCTTGATGGTAGACAAGAGAGTGACACATAAAATTGATTGTAATCATCTAACTGGCGACTCCATAATCAAAGACTCCACTGGAGAAAGGATTCTGCTGATAGAAAGACGAAAAGACAGAAGGTAAAAAACAAGTATCAGTTCATTAGTTTTCTCCATGAACTTTTGTTCTTTTTAATCAGTTCATTCATGTATTTCCCTTTACATATAAAGAGAATCATCCTATGATTTGTCTATTCGGATGACCATAAGCCTTCATTTGTATATCCATCATTGGAAGAAGAAGGTATCCATTCCGTATGTGTTGTAGATGTTGACGAGGAATGAAGAATGAAGTGATCTTCCCTGGGAGAACAACATAGATCTGGCTCTTGATGGTAGACAAGAGAGTGACACATAAAATTGATTGTAATCATCTAACTGGTGATTCCATAATCAAAGACTCCATTGGAGAAAGGATCCTGCTGATAGAAAGACGAAAAGACAGAAGGTAAAAAACAAGTATCAGTTCATTAGTTTTCTCCATGAACTTTTGTTCTTTTTAATTAGTTCATTCATGTATTTCCCTTTACATAAAAAGAGAATCATCCTATGATTTGTCTATTCGGATGACCATAAGCCTTCATTTGTATATCCATCATTGGAAGAAGAAGGTATCCATTCCGTATGTGTTGTAGATGTTGATCATGTCTCCTAACCTCAGTTCACAGAGAAGAACAAAGTTTATATCTCAATTCTTCCTCAACATGCTCAGCCTTGTAACCATGAGGATGATGAAATTGATTTGTTACCTTCTCAGATCTTATCACCTACTAACATCACTGTTGAGCCTTGCAATAAATTTGTTAAACCTCGTTTTCAACCCACATAATTTCAGTTTAGAATCAAGGAGAAAATGTTTAAACCTCTCAGGCTGCCATCTCACCTTCATCCTTACCCTCTTAACTTTGTTGAGTATCTTCCTTGATTTACTGGAAAGGATCATGTTACAAATGAAAAACATTTGGGAACCTTTGAGAACTTTGTTGATAATTTTGAAATAGTACATGAAGATCTTACCATGAGGTTATTTTCCAAATCCTTGGTTAGGGATGTTGCTTTGTGGTTCAAAGGTTTGGAAGTTGTTTCCTTTAGTTCATTGGTTGAGTTATATGATGCATTTTCAAAGTATTGGGGTGAGAATAATTCCTTTGATCAATACCTGGATGATTTTCATGCTTTGAGGAGAGGGGAGGAAGAATCTTTGGATACTTTCAACAAGAGGTTTTATAGTATTTATTACAGCATGCCTTTGGAGATCTGACTTTCCAAGATTGTTGCCATGGTTTACTATGTAGCAGCTCAACATCCCGATCTTGTCCTTTTCCTGAGAGAAAGGAAATATTCATCATTAAGATGGTTGTTTGAGGATGCTGAATAAGTTGAGGAGAACATCCGATATTGCAAGAGGATTCAAGATCATGCTTACTTTGAAGATCTACATGCACAAGAGCAACAAGAAGAGTGTAAGCATGATTCCGATTTGGAACATAATTCTTCAATGTTTTCAGATTTTTTCATGGACAGGGATGCACATCATGCTTATGATCATTTTCCAAATCATTTTGAGCATGCAGTAAAGGATAATTGTATAGATAACTATATATTTATAGCTGATCACAATCAAAATATTTTAACTCCTACTATACAATTATCAGATGATCATTTTTCTGAAGAGGAAACTGTCACTCTTGATGATCAAGAGATGATCTCAAAAGAACAAGCAACTCACATATTTCTCAGTAAAAGGGAATGTGTGCAATGACATTCATCTTTTCTGAATCAATAGTTTTCTGATCATGTTTTTGAAGATCCAATAACATCTTTATTGGAGTCATATCTTTCAAATTCTTTGAAGATTTTAGAGTTCATCATTTCACTGACACTTGTGGGCGAGTATGATTCTCTGAAGGAGTTTCTATCTCTATTGTTATATTTATGTTATTATCAATCAATCAGTGGGACGTATGGGATTATTTAAGTCATGAAGTTACTTGAATGGTTGCTGTGGAAATTTTCATTTACTTGAGGAAATTGGAGATCTAGATAGAGTAGGGTAGTGTAGGTAATAAGCTTGCTTCTTGAGCATTTGTTTTTCTTCAAGTTTACACAATGTGATTAGATTTGCAGTATGAGGTTAGTTTGTACCAGGTTTATCAATTTGCTTGAATAAGTGACAGATTTTGGCAGTGTTACAGAGGTTGGTTTCATAGATGACTCCATATCCCAATCAATAAGGCATTGGAACGACATGTTCTTGGCAGCTCACAGGGGGCATGCCATCCCCTGTGGAGCCAGATGTTAGCTCATAGAATTGTAGGGTTCAAAATGAGTCACACCTTTGATTTTTACATTTTTACCTTGACATGTCACACCTCCAGTTGTCACAAAGTTCCATTTGTCATCATCTATTTGTTTAAATGTCAAGTTAAATACAATTGTATGTGCTGCCAACTCACATGAGAGTTCACAACGTATTCATAAGTATCTCACACATTCAATGGTTATCATTGCATTTAGGGATCATGTAAAATAAAATCTTACTGTTTTTAGAGCTCGTATTTTAAACAAATTCTTAGGGATTATGTCATAAAAGTTTCTAACAACTTCCTCCAAGTGTGCAAATCATGTTGAGCTTGCCGCTGTGAACCTGGTGTTACAGACAAGTGCTGTGAACTCGACACTGCGAACTGGCTAAAGAGGAGAGTTGGAGGTTGAACTACTTGTAGACATTCCCGTTCAAACTTAACATTATCTGCATAAAGCTCAAGTCTACTGGATACTTCATAAGGGTTATAATGTTAATTGAAGGTTTAGAGGAGGTCCTTTTACTGATATACTTGTTGGCGAGCTGCGAACTGTCGGTGCCTTGCAATCCGATTTACAATGTGTGGTTGATTATTTGCTGAAGCAGGCTTAAAGTTAGAAATGTTGTTAGCCTATTTTTATGCATTTTACAACATTTTTGGGTGATAGCTATGCGTTGTAAGCCATAAGTATCAGTTGTGGTGCTTTCCTCTAAGTCATATATGAATATAATGAAGCTTTGCAGCATAGCTGGACACCTAATATAATTTTTAGATGATAAAAAACTTGGTAAAGTGAAACATGATGCTACAGGAAAGTTCGCAACGCCGACGTTGCGAACTAGTAATTTATGACAATTTGTAAGAAATTAACACACAATAGAGGATTGTTGTGCTTATAAATTTTGAATTCCCATCTGAGTTCCTCTGAAATTTGGCGTGGAGGAAAAACATGGGGTTTTGGATTTTCTGACAACAATTAAGCCTGACCCACTTCGTAGTTTTGGAGAAAAGATAAAATCATCACCTACAGGAAAGTTCATAGCCCAAGCTGTCACAGGCGCTGCGAACTTTAACATTCTAACAAATTTGATCTATGGGACAACTACCACCTGTCAAGGAAGGTTCGAATAGTTTCCTAGGAGTTAGTTGGAAATGAGGGACATGTGTTCCATCTCCAGATCAATCAAAATGATTTGTTTCAAAATGAATTTATCATTATAGACAAAATCCCAAAAAAATAGGAATTTGTTAGGCTTTTGTTGGAATCTTTTGTAACAATACTCCTAAATGGAGGAGGATCCTATGTAACTCCTTGGTTTTGACCTCATTAGCATAGATAGAGATTATTCACTATAAATGAAAGGGTTTTTGATGAGAAAAGGGTTGGATTCTTGATCCAAGAGAAGAGAGAGATACATGGGTAGTTTATCTATGTATTTGTAAGCGTGAGGGCATGTTTTGTAGGCATTTCTGCCATTAGAGATTCATGAAAGTTGTGATACCAAACTATTTTTCTTTTGTTTCCATTCTTTCTTATCAAATTTATTGAGTAATATTTATAGATTTTGAAGATCAAAAGTTGCCTTTGGTTAATGGATTCATGAGATACAAAGGATTTGTGGTAATTGCATGTTAATCATTGATTATTGTTCAAGCACTTTTTTTTTATCTATATTACATAAAGGATCTCTGTTACGTGGATATTCTTCTTTTTGCTTACCTTCTATTCTTCTACCCATCTTTTCATAAGCCTTTTGTCTGGTAAGCAACCTGATTTCCCGTGATCTGCTTGGTTTTGACCTCATTAACATAGATGGAGGAGGATCCTATGTAACTCCTTGGTTTTGACCTCATTAGCATAGATAGAGATTATTCACTATAAATGAAAGGGTTTTTGATGAGAAAAGGGTTGGATTCTTGATCCAAGAGAAGAGAGAGATACATGGACAATTTATCTATGTATTTGTAAGCGTGAGGGCATGTGCTGTAGGCATTTCTGCCATTAGAGATTCATGAAAGTTGTGATACCAAACTATTTTTTTTTTGTTTCCATTCTTTCTTATCATCTTTATTGAGTAATATTTACAGATTTTGAAGATCAAAAGCTTCCTTTGGTTAATGGATTCATGAGATACAAAGGATTTGTGGTAATTGCATGTTAATCATTGATTATTGTTCAAGCACTTTTTTTTATCTATATTACATAAAGGATCTCTGTTACGTGGATATTCTTCTTTTTGTTTACCTTCTATTCTTCTACCCATCTTTGCATAAGCCTTTTGTTTGGTAGGCAACCTGATTTCCTGTGATCTGCTAAATGTTATGACTCCATGCCCAATAGAATGTATTTGCAAGCAGTCCGCTATTCTCCCTTTTACTCTTCTCTTGTTGATCCACCAAGTATAACATGTTTTAATCATTTAAATCAAATGGGTATTGGGATTATCCTCTAGCAGTCTGAGGACGACTCTCAGTGCTAACACATATATTTGTGAGCTCTAAAAAAAAATGAATTCATTTCATCATTCTACTTATGTTTTTAATCATTATTTAATTGCTTATTCTATTGATTTCAACAATAGAAACTCTAAAATCCAAATTCGGATGATCCACACGACTTTCCAAATCAAGAACGCACAAATATTTCATTTCATACCTCTAAAAAAGAGAAGAAGATGGTCCACAAATATGGACCCCTTATCTATTGCAACCAATAGTAAACATACAATCAATAATGAACACATGAACCTAAAATAAACACATATAACTAATCATTCAAGGCACATTATTGGATATCAACTTCCAACAAACGATGGTAGAAAATCAATAGTGAAATACTGACACAATTCAAGAGCAATAAGAATTCAAAGAATACCTTTGAAGAATAAAAATGCTCTACAAATCTAGTTTAAGAACAAAGCGCCTTACAAAGAATTCTAGAAATTTTAGAATGACAATAATGCCAGGTTCTTGGGCATGCTATGGGTGGTTTAATAGAAGGGAAATACAAACATAATTCAAATCACTGAAACCAAGCATAACAAGAATTCAAATAAATGGTTCGAAAGAAGGGAAATATCAACATAATTCAAATCATTGAAATCAACATAGCAAGAATTTAAATAATTACTTGGACGAAACAGACCGAGTACAAATCCATTCGCTATTGAACTTGGAAGGATGTGTACATAATTTATGATGACAATACCACCACAATTTTGGTGATGCCATGAATGGTTTGAGAAAATAGATAGGTAATATTAAATGATATTATAGAAAACAAATTGGGATTGCAACTTTAATTTTCCTCTAGCACATGCCAAGTCCTATTTGTTGCTTATCTTCCATCACATTATTGCAAGTTGGTATGGTACAATAACATTGTTCAGGAGTAAATAAAGGCCTTCACATTAAAAATAATTTGACAAGATTAAGTTCAACATTTATTCATTTTCCATTCAAATCTAATAAAATATGATATCTAGATTCAACTCAAACATTTATGTGCTCTCTCTCAAAAAAGTATAGAACCAATGTAGTGTGAAAGGGAGGTCATTTGATTATAGATTCATTCCTTCTTTTCACCATTAATATTAAAACTCTATATAGTAGCATGCATTTTCTGTGCATAGGGTTAAGATGCTAACTTTTCACCCGAAATCCCAACTTCAAAACTTGAACACAACACAACTTAAACACAAGATACAACATAAACAAAGTTATCCATAAATGAGTCACTCACTGAAAACATACAAACACTTTGAAAAATAACCCTTATGAAATTTTAATACATGTACCTTGCACTTCTTCAAAAAAAAATATGGGTAAAAATAAAAATAAACGTTTTTTCCGATGACCATTTTTTTAATACACTTTTGAAACTTGCTGGGAGCCTTTTTAACATGCAATGTGTATGCATCAACATTCATAAAAGTTCCCGCGTATATTGGTCATCTAGTTCTAAGAGCTTGGGAATTCACATTGATAACAAAAGGTGTTTCCACATTAATGATTTAGGTGTGAAATTTTACATTGACAAAAAAAAATGCTATATATTAATGGCTTAAGTATTTACAATAATAATTTTGGTATTTTTCATGAAATTGTTATTAAATTTAATTAAATATATTTATAAATTAATATTAATTATTATTTTTTAATATATAAATTGATTTAAATATTTATAATATTTGAATTATGTAATTTTAATATGATTTTTTAAATAAAATTAAAATTATCAAATAATTATGTGAAAAGATATCAATAACTTTTCTAAAATTGTCAAATAATTATGTGAAAAGATATCAATAACTTTTCTATATCCTCTCTATGTCTCATATGTGGATGGGCACGTTAAAGCATTGGAATTTTTTAATTACCATTTTGTAGATACCATATTACAATGTAATATGGTAAATTGTATGAGAGAGTTTTGGAAATTTATTGGTTCTTTCATGAAGTAGCCTTTAAGATTTGGTGGCAAAGATATGTCAAGAAACAATATTATATGAGAAAAATATCCTCTCTATGTCTCATATGTGGATGGGCACGTTAAAGCATTGGAATTTTTTAATTACCATTTTGTAGATACCATATTACAATGTAATATGGTAAATTGTATGAGAGAGTTTTGGAAATTTATTGGTTCTTTCATGAAGTAGCCTTTAAGATTTGGTGGCAAAGATATGTCAAGAAACAATATTATATGAGAAAAATAAAAAATCGTGAGGTATTTTAATGGATTAGTAGTCTAGTAAATTAAAATATAAAATATTTTTTTTAGTTTTTTTGGGTTTATATTGTTATTATATGTTTGTGTTATAATAGGTCATTCATTAGGTAATGTCAAAGAAAAAAAGACACTCATACTTTATGTAATTCTCCAAACAATGACAAATTAGGTCAAACGTTAATGCGATATTATAGTTTTAAATTATAGGATTAAATTATAGCATTAGGTTAGAGTTTATTTTGTACACTAGTTAAATGAAGTGAAAAAAATTTGATATCAGATTTTGATACCTGTAATTTTGAGCCGATAGTTGCAGTAGAGGATTCTATATGCACACACCATAGAGTGAATGAGTTGATCCCTCTCATAAGCAATTGTTGAAGAACATGATTCTATATGCATGCACCAGTGATTTACATATAAGCACACAAATTTAACTTCAGTCATATATTCTATATGCATGCACCAATGATTTACATATAAGCACACAAATTTAACTTCAGTCATATATTTTTGTGCAATAGCGAAAGAAAATGTGGGTAGAAATAGAGGCATTCATTGGTGAAGCCACCTCACTCAACAGAGCGCATGCAGAGCTGTACTTAGTCTGTAGTGATGGGTAGCTATGACCAGAACAATTCATGGCAAACAAAACAAATCTCAAAGATAAATTAACAATCTAAGTAATATATTGTTTCTCTTAACTTCACAAAATGGCAGATGCATTTCTAAAGGACAAATAACCAACCCTTTTGCAATTATCTCAATAGCAAATGCTTTATGGGTTACACACTATGCATTAGAATAAACATTTAAGGTTAAAAAGTAATGCCAAATTAATTTATAATATTATTTTATTTAAAAAAAATCAATACTCAACTGTATGCTTGAAAACAAAATATTATCTATTTATGAAAGAAGCTAAATAAAAAATCAAATTTAAAACTCAGGTTAAAATTGTATAAATTCTCAATTTAAATGGTATAAACCTCTAAAACTTTGTGTGAAAACAATATGAAGGCAATGTTCTTCATGTCAAACTAAAAAAACAAAATAATGATTATTATAATTGGGAAAGGGATTAATAAACCACTCAACAGTGAAAATTCTCATTCACAAATCATGAATAAAAAATTATTCAAAGGGAAGGGATTAATAAGCCATTCAAAAGTTAATAAGCTATTTAAAAATTAAAATTTTCCATCACAAATAATGAATAAAAAATTATATATTAATAAAGAATGAATTTGAAATGATTATAAATAAAAAAAATCACATATTAAGAAAAAATGAATTTGAAGTGAATTGTACTAGAGTATTGAAGTTAACTATTGAACTTGTAAAGGAATTATAAGTCTCATTCCTTTTAACTATATTAGAAGAGGAATAGGGATTGAGGTTAACTATTGAATTTGTAGAGGAATTATAAGCCTCATTCCATCTAACTATATTAGAAGAGGAATAGGGATTGAGGTTAATTATTGAACTTGTAGAGCAACTATAAACCTCATTTCATCCAACTATATTAAAAGAGGAATAGGGATTGAGGTTAACTATTGAATTTGTAGAGCAACTATAAGCCTCATTCCATCCAACTATATTAGAAGAGGAATAGAGATTAAGGTTAACTATATTAGAAGAGGAACATGGCTTTCTACTAATTTAAGATAATAAAAAGATGTAATTGATGAAATGTATGTTTGTAAAGGATAATAATAATAATAATAGATTTGTTATTTATGTAATTTAAGGTTTTAAGTTTAAAAATTATTACTTTGAATTTTTTTAATTATGATTTTCTAATAAATGAAATAATCATCTTTAAAAATGTTTTTTAACAAATGAATAATAATATTTAAAAATGATTTTTTTAATATTTAAAAAAAACATAAATATGATATCTTAAATCATAAAAATTTAACCTTTTTAAAATTCATAAAAACACATAGTTTATTAATATTTAAAAAAAAACACAAATACGATATCTTCACTCATAAAAATTTAACCTTTTAAAATTCATAAAAACACATAGTTTATTAGGTTTAGAAAAATATTTGTTTTATTTTTAAAACTTTTATTAAAAACTTATTATTTAAAAAAACTATTAAAAACACAAATTTATATTTTCATAAATACAATTGAAATTCATTTTTTTAAATAATGAAATTATTTAGCAAAATTTTAATATTGTATTTTCATTTAAAACTACAATTTTATATTTTTATAAATATAATTAAAATTCATTTTTTTTAAATAATGAAATTATTTAGCAAAATCTTAATATTGTATTTTCATAACTACAATAAAAAAACTAAATTATTACTTTCATATTTTTTAATAAAATTTTAATATTAAAGATACATAGTAATAAAATTTTAATATTAAAGATACATTAACTATGTATCTTTAAGTGATGAAAAAATAATGATAAAAATAAACAATATTTTAATTTTAATTTAAAAATAATTTTACGAAATTATTACTTTCATATTTTTAATAAAATTTTAATATTAAAAATATATTAACTATGTACAGGTATTTTTAAGTGATGAAAAAATAATAATAAAAGTAAATAATATTTAAATTTTAATTTAAAATTAATTTTAATAAAAATAGTAAAATTACTAATTTTTTCTTTTATAGGATAATTAAATATAACCATAATAATGATAATATTTATCATTATTAAAATTATTACATAAAAAAAAAATTATTATAAAAACACAAAAACAATTTATATTAAAAAATTAAATATTTAAATAAATTTTATCATTTATAAATAATAAAGTGAAAAAAATACATATTTAACAATGAGTTAGATTCACCATAAGAGATTATAATCTTAACTCATTAACTTCTAACATAATAAATCTCTAACCTTTAAGTTCCTAAACCACTAACCCACTTATCCCCAGGGCCCTACCTCAGTAACCACTAAACTTTGATCTACGAACCCATCAACCCCTTATCCCAATAACCATAATCTAACCCACTGACATAGTAACCCCTAACCCACTAAACCTTATCTACTAACTATTGACCCACCAACCTATAAATCTCTAAATTCTAACATGTAACTTACTAGTCCACTAACCATTAACCCACCAATGCACTAACCAACAAGCCACTAATAGTATTACCATATGACTCTCTATCTCACTAATCCATAACCATTAACCCCTGACTCACTAACTACTAATTCAGTAACCCACTCATCCCACACCAACCCCTAACAACTAATTCACTAACCCAATCATCCCACACCAACCCCTAACCCACTCATCCACTAACTCAATCACCTAATTTTTTTCAATCGGTTAGCCCACCAATTGTTAACCCTCAACCCACCAACCCACTACAACTACTAACCACTAAAACCTAACCCATTAATAAACTAACCCTTTAACCTATAACCCACTAATTGTTAACTCTAACCATAATCCCTAACCCACTAACCCTTAACCCATAATTTCTAACCCATTTAACCCTAACCATCTAACCCATTAACCAAACAATTAACACACCAATACACTAAAAAGTAGCCCAAATACTAGGATACTAATTTAACTCATTAATCATCAACCCAATAACTATCAACCCATTAACACAATAACTACCAACATTCTAACTTAATAATCCATTAATTGACTAATTATATAACCCATCAACCCAATAACTATAAACCCATTAATAATCTAAATTGCTAAAACACTATCAATTAACCACTAACCCAATAAACCAATAACCAGATTAACAACTAAGCCACTAACAAACTGACCATGTAATCCACTAACACATTCACCACCGATATGCTACTTAAAATTTTCTATTCTACTACCAAAAAATGTATATAATGACCATTGTAAATGGGTTATAAGGCAACACAGAGCAATTGTTGTGACAACCACCTAGGTTCAAATCCCATATATGCTCCTCCCTTTAGTGGGGTTTCCAATGTGACTATTGAATATATTGAATATTGTTGATGTGACATTCAGATTATTGTATAACTCTATCAAGATACCAAGAAAACCTATCAAGTCTCTGAGAGCAGGTTGAACTTATTTTTGGATTTATCATTCATGGGTTCCCATTTCAAAAATGATATCTTTGTTGATCACGAAGTACCCTGAAAATATAAGTATGTTTTGGATAATGTGATGAGCCCTCGAATTGTCCCTTTTTCTACTTTTTCCTATCCATTTACATATCATGAGACTCAAACATTCCATTTTCTACTTAACGTGTTTCCAATTTATCAATTATTTAGCCATTTCAATCTATCTAATTACTACTACAATGAATTTATGTGTTTTACTAGATTTGTGAGCAATTGTGATAAAATAATTGGTTGCGTGTGTTATTTGATATGAACGTGTTAAGTAGACATGCTACAGAATAATGTACCAATGTTTTTCATTATCTTTGTGAGAACTCATGCTTGTTGCAGAGTCATCTTCATGACTACTAAGGTGAATTTACTTAATCATCATAGTAAATGGTTAAAAATTTTACTAAAATAGTGCTTTCCTTAACTAGTATAGGCTAGAAAGTTCTCTCAAACCTTGTATCTAAAGAATAAAGAGAAACCTTGCATCCAAAGAAAAAAAAGAGTAGAAGTATATCAAACTCCATAATGCAACATAAGTTCATAGGAGTGGTGAGTGGTTGAGGAAGGAGGATAATTGAGTTTAAGAATCAATTACTCAACAATTACCTGACATTTCTTGTAACAATCAAAATAGATTTCATAGTTTTTGAGGGGAAAAAAATGAAGGGAATCTTGGAATTCTATAGGATCCATTCTTAAGGATCCAAGAACTCCCCAATATTTAATGTATCTTAGCATCTCAAGTTAGGTTGGCTTTTTCTTTGCCCACAAGCTGCAACGATTTTGTAATTCTAGTTTTTTTAATTAATGAGGAAATTGCTATACTATATTTGAGTTAGGATTTTGATTCCATATTTCATCACTCCTCTTTTAGAAAGGGTCCATTTATGAAGGTGAGTTGATGAATGAATATGCTATATATATTTTTATGTTGCATCGTATTGTATGATTTCATTTTCCGATATTGTGGTTTCTTCTGTTGTGTGCTTTTAGTGACACATATTTTTCTTATAGTTTCATGATGATTTTGATTTCCCCTACATTGTTAAGCTTTAGCAAGGTTGAATGAGTGGTTATAATTTGGCTATGATGTTATTTTGTTTCGCATCATTTTTCAATTTCAATGATCATTGAATGAATGATTATGGTTTCTTTGTTCTTTGCTTTGAATGGTTTACTATAGAATGAGTTCTTTAGCCAATGTTTAATGAAATATTATATTAGTTCTTAATGCTAAGGAATAGTTAGTGCTTTCATAGAAAATTACATAACATTCAACAATAGTTAACTTAGCACATCTTAGTAGCTAGGAACCTTGTAGTTGCATATATAGTGCACAATACCTTGAAGCTAACACACCTAGATTGATAAATTAAAGTGAACTCGTAGGATTCAAAAGTAATTATATTTTTGTAATTTGTGGCTCAGAACTTTTTGGTGTTGTTTTTGGGGAGGTGCTAAAACTACAAAGCATTAAAATCCTCTTAAATGACTAGGGTTTTCACTATATAGGAAATGGAAGTTTGAAGGTTGAGATTCGTGATTTAGTATTCCTATGTGTAGTGTGGTTTTTTTCCAATTCATTGTCTTTCCTTAAGTAGAATGCATTCATCACCATAAGGATAAGTTAGGACATTTTATACCAAAAATATTTAGCTATGATGTAGAACAAGTAAGAAGAAATACCCAAGGAATAGTCTCCATCACTCAAGGGGATTTTTTTATTTATGATCCATCAGTTGGAAAACTTGGGGAAAATAAAGAAGAGACATTTAAGGATATTATAAGATGAGATGCTACAATAAATCCAAACAAGGCACACAAATTAATACAAGAGATTGTTGGAAAATCTAAAATCAAACTAGAAGGGGTGGTTATTGCATAAGTTATTACAAAAGTTGTTATCGAAGTTGCAAAAAATATCTATAAACCCTAGTCACAGGAAAAGCTAGAAGATTCTAAATATTTTTCATCCACTTGGGGTTTTCTTTCCCTATTCAACATGGAAAAAGAAACAAGAGAATAAAAACTAGTAGTCCTTTAGCTCCCCATTAAAGAATTAAAGGAGGAAGCAAGGATGAAGAATATCAATCCCTCTTTCATTCCTTATTTTCATGAGTTTACTAAAAGGGACTTTAATACTTTCTTATTTTATTTTGAAGTCCTTTGCAAAATTTATGGTTATAAGACCGATGCCCAAAAGCTTAGACAATTTCTATCTACCTTGAAGGAGGCAACAATTCATTGGTTCATGAATCTTGATGGGAATAATGTTCATGTCTAGGAGTAGATGAAGGGAACATTCACAAAGAAATACCAAGATTATTTAAAATCTAGAGATACTAGAGATGAGATTTTTCGAATGACCCATGGAGAAGAGACTCATTGGAGGATCATGTTGAAAGATTCCAATCTAGCTACAAGAGAGATAACAAATATATACTAGATGAAGGATCCCTTAAGTTGGTACTCCTTAGAGGAGTTAAAGAAAATGGAAACCTTCAGTTTGATTGTAGTAGAGGACATCTCCTAGCTCACTTATAATGGAATGAGAGAATTTTCCAAAATTTACTCAAGGATTGTTACAAACAAGAATAAGGGCCATAGAGGCATTGTTGAAAAATCATCAAAGTTAATATCCTAGGTAACTAAGATGATGGAAAATATGAAGATGGAGAATCTACATTAATTGGTAATGCAATTAGATACTCTCCAGGTCAATAATAAATAAGAGGTTGAGAAAGATTTAGAATTTTTTTGTCCTATGTCTACAAAGAAGCATGCTCATTATGGATGTCCATTAAACAATCTAGAGATATATAACATTTGTGATTTAGATAGTTAAAGAACAAGCCACTTCCCATTGTTTTCTAGTTTGAAATATTTAAATGAAGGAGATGAGGAGAATATGGAGCACGTTTTCTACATCAACCAAAGGAGGAAATAATTATCAAGACAAATACCATAAGGTATGCCCTTTGAACACCCTACTAATTTAATTATGTTTGGGCTAATCAATTGAATCATGCTTCCCTCATAACTTGGTATTCTCTAAACCATCCTCAAACTCAACAACAATACCGATGCAAAATCCAACTCCATGGAAATGGCACTATTCAACACCCCAAGGGAAGGCAATGATCCTTCCCATACTTGTTGGAATGACATGATTTGAAATTTCATCACATCTCTAGATCTTCTAGAGACAATAATTCAACAACTAATAGTTGATTGAGAGGTTAATTAAAGAGCTGAGTATATGGTCGACTAAGCATTCAACTAGTCAGGTAGTTAAAACAAAACAAACGAGTACTATGAAGAATAAGGAATAAATTAAAGATTTTACTATGCACCCTAACAGATCCATGTGGATCTCATCCTCCTCACTTCAAGGGAGTTGGTTACATCTTGGTGCTATATAATATGACCTTGTGGGTTGATTTATGACATAATGGTGAATGTGTGTTGTGTATGAAAACATTTTGGCTTCTTACACTTATTTGTATGTTGAGCTATGCTCACTTCTGTTTAAGTGTTGTAACAATGTATTTAGACACCACCTCTATCTTAAAACAATATCTCTCTAATCTACCTAATCCTCTGATTCTCCAACATGGTATCAGATCTAATGGTTTAATATCTAGCCTATTGTCTACAATTCTTGTGGAGGTTATGCATTGTATGCACTTATGACAAGTTAGATATGCATGGAAGATTGAATCGAGGTTTCAACTTGTATATTGAATATGGGATTAGAAAAATAGATAAACATTATGAGTTCCAAGCCGGAGCATGTGGTTTCAAATGGCCACAATTATGGAATTTGGGCATGAGATATGGAAACCTTATTTAAGAATAAAGTGTTGTGGTAGTTTACAAAAACTATAGTTCCAAATCCAAAGGATGACCAATATAAATTTGTCATCAATGGGAATAAGGACGAGGTTGTAGGAATCATAATGACCTATATCTATAGGGAGATTCACTTTTATACAAGAAGAATTGATGGCCTAAATGTTTTTTGGAAGAAGCTAAAGAATCTCTTTGATAAAATCAATGAAAGTTAGGTTATGAAAATTGAGAAAGATTTGATCTCTCTAGCTCCTCTCTATTTTGAAATAATTGAAGACCATTTATCCTATGTAAAGGAACTTTAGTTTAAATTGGGTGAATGAAGAAAGGATTTTACCAAGAAGGATGGTTAGTTCATAGAACTAATCCCAATGAATCTAAAGACACTAGATGATGTGTTATGTTCAACATTCCATGTCAATTGAACCTCCAAAAGAGATGATCATAAGGATTACTCTTTTGACTCTTTATGTGGTTTACTAATTAAGGCACATGAAATATTGCTTAATAAGTGAAACATGAGGTCAAGAAATAAGCCTATTTGATAAAGGGAAAAGGATGATAAATTATAGAGAAATAGGTCAACATGAGAAGGAATGTGTTAGCGTCAATCAAACTAATAGGATGAATCATGGTGATTAGAATTTGACTAAGAAAGGTAAAAATAAGAAGACTTATCACTATCATGGAAATTGGGACATATAGAGAAGGATTATTGGCAGAGGATTAAGGACCTAGAGGAGAAAGTTAAAAAAATTGAAGGATATATGTTAATTGGAAGATAGAATGACATGTATAACTGGACTTTATAAGGTAATCTAGATAACTATACATTTTTTTTAGTACTTCTTAGCCCTTGCACGCTCATACTTCTCAGAGTGAATGGATAGCCTCCTTTGGTTGCACCCATCACATGGACACATATGCTTCTCCCTTCTCTTGATTAAAATAAGATACAAAAAAGGAAACATTTTTAGTAGATAATTATTAACTTTCTATTATTGGTTTTGGAAATATTGAATTTCAAAATGGTGTGATCACTAATGTATGTCATGTACTTAGCCCATGTGAAAATTTGTTGTTGATACCCCAACTATCATAGACTGACAAGATAGTAGAGTTTTGGTCAGATAGGTTTGTTGTGAAGGATATTCAAAACAAATTTCTTGTTGTCACCAAAGGTTTTCTTGATCCAAAGGATATAATATACAAGCTATGTGACTTTCCCAAGAAATACCTAGGACCTACTACACTCATAGATCGCACAGATGATCAGAGTAGACTTTGGCAAGAATGAATCAGACATGTAAGTTTTTTAAGCTTAAAGTTTATTATTGATCTATATTGGATCATTATATATTTTTTCATATATCTCAGTACCTTTTGGGTGGAAAAAATTGGAGGAATAAGCTTGCAGATCCATTTTAGCGGTAGGTCCCAATTTGGAAAACTAGGTCCAAAATCCCATATGAAATATTCCAGAGCCATTTTGAGGCATTAAACGACTTTTATTTTTGGTCCAAACCTACTCTATAGGAATATTACATATTCTACACACCAATTCCTTTCTAATGGTGCAGAATCACCTCAATTAGAGCTCGTACAAGAAAGTTATGCCTCCCACAAGTTGACCTACCTTGTTGACCACTATGGTACAAGTGGATGCCATGTCAACCCCCATTACTCAAAACATGTGAGGATAGACACATGTGGAATTTCAAGAATATTCTAGAAGGTCCAAACCTTATCACTAATTGAGGGTTGAATAAGTCAAAATCCTAACTCTATATGACTATCACGCTATGTTAAATACCAAACCACTAGGAGGAGAAATGGTTTCATTCTTTTGTATTGTACTTGTTCGATAGTTGAGTAGAGAATCCAAGGAGTGGTATTTTGAGAGCATAACAAAGGAGGTAGGATATTATTTACTAGTCCTTTAGGCCACAATGTCAAAGACAAATCCATATTTGTTATAGCCTTAATTTCCACCCTATATTTCAGAGAGGAATCCACAAGAAGATAGAAGCATGAATACATATTTTTCCTAAGGTTTAGACCATTTTTGGAGGTCCTCCCTGGACACCTAGTAGACAACAAGCGAGGCCTCATTGGTCACTAGTAGCTCAACATGAGAGGCACTGTTAAACTTCTAGAATCAGGGAGTTACGAGGTGATAAGCGAGGGATGAGTTGAATCTTCATGGCAAAGGCCTAGAAAATCACATCATTCGAGTCCCTAGTGGTCTCTAGAATATATAGAGGCCTCTCCCAAGTCTCCTCCAAGAGATATATAACAAAGGAAAGCATTGTGAAAGAGAAAAAATAATTTAATAGTATTGTTATGCTATCCAACTGCATAGGTATCCATCATCACAACCAATATTCAGTGAGCCTAGCCTGATCAAGAAGCTGCAAGGAGAGGCAAGGAGAAAGGAATCATAGTAGAATGAATCTTCATCAAGTTGAGGTATGATTTGGTATGTATTCTCCATGTTTTTATCAATAGATCAATGATTTTCCCTCCATTTTGTTTGTGTTTATCTCATGGATGAATTGTATTTGATTATATAAATGGTTATTCAAGTTAGATCTAAAACATTCTAATTTTTATGAACACTAGAGAGAAAACGAGGTCGGTAGTGTTTGTTACTTGCATGCAACAAGAAGGTGATTGGAGATGGAGTTGGAGTTGTATATATACACCTGCCAAGACATATAGGAACAACCATCAAACAAAGGTATGCCAATATACCCATCTTGTGTGTAAAGAAAATTGTTTGCATTCTAGATCTAGGAAAATCACAAGGAATCTACCCCCTTTCTGTCTAGGATTGCTAGGCTAATCCTAGTGAGACTTT